>VWYK01106350.1:17119-42751 GCA_013399775.1 Semnornis frantzii | reverse complement strand
CAGGCAAGCAATTAGCAGTTCAGATCGTACCAAGGCTAAATTCTTTGTCTCAAAATCGCAGGTTAAGAGTTGGAAAAGAGCCTTAATTGTCTGGTGCCGAACTAGGTATTTTTTCTGAGAGCATTTCCAGTGCTTAGGGCTGTTTATGGGGGGAGTCTCTTGTGTTTCAAAGGCCCTGCAGCAGTGCTGCCTTTTCCTAGAGCCTGCAGGAGTGTTCAGGCACACATCGGAGTCCAGACACCCCAGCAGCATTTCTGGCCTCTCCAGCCTCTCCCACCGGCCAGCTTGCTGCCTTGCAGACAGCCATGCACCTTCTCAGCGATTCCAAGACAGTCCTGGATGCTGTTAGCCTTCTCCACCGCCTTGTATGCTAATCCTCTGCAGCTCTAGGTGCAGCCTGCCTGCACCCTGCCACTGCTGCCCAAACCCACCAGCAGCTGCCCTCAGTGCACGGAGACAAGGACCGTTTGCTTGTGACAGCAGCACATGGGAGTCCTGTACTGCCCATGTAAGGAGGCTATTGCTTGCACAGCAGCAGCATCCCAACCTGCTAGGCTGAGCACAGGGCACTCCATGCTGATGCCAACTACCCTACTGGAGTGCTGAATGAAGGGGCCTTCCCCTTCCTCTCCTTGCCCTCTCCCCCAGGCCCAAACTCTCCAGTCATATTTGTGTCCCAAGCCCATGCTTTCTGTCACCTTTTGATCCAACCGACAGCATGCTTTATTTACTCTAATGGTTCTCATATTTTAAATGTTAATTCCTCCCTGAAGAAAATGTCTTTTCAGGATGAGTTGCCCATCAGCAGGGACACAGAGGGTATGCTGGCATCCCTGGCCTCTGTGCAGACCCAGGCACTAACCCCATGGGCAAGAGCCCAGTAGATGCAAGGGGGCTGTGATGCTTAGGGAGCACCTTGGTCCCTGCCACCACCACAGCCGAGCTGTCTAGGGGACACCCCAGCAGCAGGCAGGGCTAGCCAGGACAGATGCATCTCCAGCATCACAGCTCATCCCTCTGCAGCCCATTTGGCATAGTGCCACATGTCGCCACCACAGCCCCCCATCATCCCAGCTGCAGTTAGGGGTTGATGGATTGTCTCCTAGCTGGGGTCTCAGTGTGGCCCCCCAAAGGGGACACAGCACATGTGGAGGCGAGCAGGGATGTGCTGGGCTGCTGGCGTCCAACAACAATTTCTAATCTTGATTGGAGAGCAGTGGGCTGAGGGGGAGAGGAATCTGAGATAAATGTTAGCTCATTTCTTAAGTAATTAGTTACCTCCTCATCCCCATGTTGTAATTGTGAACAAGCTGTAATGTTTAATTAGTGTGTAAATGAAACCCCAATTTTATAATGGCTGCGGTGACAGCGCTAAGTGAGACAGGCACAGAAGGGGCCGCATTGTTTCAGCGGGAGATGAAGCTGTCGCCCAGCAAGCCGAGCGTCTCTGGGAGAAAATGGAAATGATAAACGAAGTGAGGCTAATTAGCAAAATCATACAGGCCCCACTGATGGTTCTCATCAAGAGGAGGTAATGAAGCGGGCGGGCCAAGCTGAGGGGGGATTAATTGGAGCTGATTCCTGCACATGCAGAAGCTGTAGAGCAATTGACGTAAGGATGCAAACTTTACTGCTCTGCTTCTCTCGCCCTTCCTCAGGACTCAGCCATGGGTAGGGCCTGTGGGGAGCAGGGGGCAACCCCTGGGAACTGGTAGTGAAGCAGGCAGGACATGGCTGGAGGGAGATGCTCCCTGCCGGCAGGTGCTGCAGGGCTGCGGCACATGGACACCACCCCCGCAGAAAGTATGGTGTGAGAGCTTTGAAATGCTGGAGAGCTGCTGCAGGGCTGGTTGGAACTAGATGATCTTTCAGGTCTCTTCCAGCCCAAATGATTCTATTATTCTATAATAACCCTTCCTTGGCTCTTTTCAAGTCCCTTCCCCTCCACTGGTTTTATTTTTAGCATAGACATTCAAAAAGTAAATAATACACCTCTGTGTGACAGGTGCTGGAGAAGGGGTGAATCTCCCCTATTTACCTTCTGGGCAGGGGTCTTTAGAGACCTGATGCCCATGGCAGCCGAGCTGGAGCTTGCTGCAGTGGGCAACCTGGGGCGTAGTGGAGCTGAACTTTATCCTTTCAAGCTGTGTGAGAAATGCCCTTTCTACAGCTGGTGGTGCACAACCCTGATCACATTGCATTACTTAGTGACATTTCAGGGAGTGCATGAAGCCCTGCTGCCAGTCTGCTTGGCCCCAAACGCCCCATCCCTGCTGTAGATGGGAGCTGGCTGCCTGCGGGCCAGGCTAACCCCAAACCTGCTCTTTACCTGCTGCCCACTCACTATCAGAAGGCGGCAAAAGCCTTGCAAAGCAGAAGAGAGGACAGCAATACCTGCCTCTCTGTGCTTGCATCTGTCTGTCTCTCAAAACAGGTTGTTCCTGGCTGTACATGAAGCTATGGGACCATGAACAGGTTTTTTCAGTCTCTCAATCTCTTTTTTGGCCAAAAAAAAATGGTAGGTTGCGTTGTGTACTTGGCAACTGCCAGTCCCTGGGATGTCCAATGCCTGCCCAGAGACACCGAGTCCCTCCCTCATGGTACCTCCAAGGCCCCTGCTGCCTCTCCTGCTGAGTAATGAGAGATTTCCCTGGGCTTCTGAGGGCTCTAAAGAGAGGCTGAGCAATATTATTTATTCAGTTGTTTACAGAAGCATTTGATCGGGAATAGTTCTTCACTGCCAGCCTGTTGTGTATTATTCATTGCAATAATCTCTGCAGATTGTGATAAACTGTAACGGCGTCGGGGCAGCGTGGAGCGGGGCTGCACTGCCACCACCGCCTGCACCGGCCTCTAAAATATCGGCAGCTGCAAGCATAAATCTCAATTTACAAGTGGGACTATTGCACGGGGAGTTATAGTTATACTAATGATTACTTCTCTGTCTTATTTTTCATGTTGCAACAGAGTAATAAATTTTTAAGAACAGCCTGGGCAGAGCGTTAGTGAAGCCTGCGTGTCCTCTCGCCACGCTGCTGGCAGAGAGCAGTGTTCCTGGCCTCCTCCAGACATCTCACCAGCAGAGTGCCTGCCCCACTTCTCAGGGAGGTGATGGAAAGTGAGGGCTTTGCGCCACCACACTGGGAGAGGTGCGGTGAAAAACTCCCCGCAGCCGTGGTAGGGCAGCAGGCTGGAGCATCGCTTTGGGGTGAGCAATGCTTGGTGAGAGCATCTGCAGGCAACAGCATGTCTGTCCCTGTGCATGAGTGGATAGGTTCAAACAGCCATCAGTCATTGCCTTTCCTGGCATGGGACTGGGGCATGATAGAATATGGTCGGGAAAAACAAAGGGGATCTTGAAGGATTTCTGGAGGTCAAAGCTCTTGACATTGGCAGTCCTGGAGAAGATACCTCACCTCCCTGGCTTGGCTTCCCCGCTGGGAATGGGGACTGAGCCTGTCCCTCTGATGCTGAACTAGTCTTTCTCAGTTAAGTGCAGGAGATCCTGGGACTGACAAGGCCAAGGGATGGAGATTTGATGGCTGAGTGCAGAAATTTTATTTGAGGGCTGCTTTCTACCCCTGTAGCTCACCACCTTCCTGGTGCTGGGACCTTTCCCAGAGATAGAGGAATGGAAACTGCCTTTTCACAGATGATGTGCCCACAGTGTAGCTGCAGCATGGAAACATCAGACTTGGATGGTCCTTTCTGGAAGAAAGCCCTCTTTCCTGGGCGACAGCAAGGGTCAGCACAGAAGGCTCTGGCTAGAAGAACCAAGACCCAGCTCATATACTCATTTCTGATCAGCGACCCATGAGCATCTGGTGGCATTCTTCCTGGAGGAGGCCCCATGGGGACACCCCCCAAATGCCAAGTCTCTTCCCCAGAAGGCAGTGGTGGGACATGGGGTTCAGTGAGCATTTCCTGAGTGTTTATCACAGCTCCAAGGTCTGTGATGTGAGGCCTCTGATGGATGCCTCCATTCACAGACTTGACATTATGATGTACAGGGAGCCTAGAGACATATAGATTTTAAAAGTGGCCACTTTGAGCATAATTATAAATATCCAGCCTCTTTACATAGTGAATTACTGCCAGGAAGAGAAGGGACCCAGAAGGGCTGAAATTCTGGCATCCAGGATTTCTTGAGAAAGAAGCCTTGGCTGAGATTCCCCACCCATTTTGGGGTGCCAGGAAAGGATGGACATTAAGGGATAATGCCTTTCCCCTCCTGTGCATCTCTGACAGCTCCTTTCCCTTTCTTCTTCATGCTGTCAGTGTCTCATAGCAGGGGATATCTTCCAGGCACTGTCTAGGACCCTGTCTTCCCCTCCTTGTCTGCACCAGCACACTGCAGCCTGATCTTACCCACTTCTGAGGGGCTGGCTCCCTTTCCAGATCATGGCACAGAACATAAGGGCCATCGGGGAGCTAACGGCCCCAGGGACATAGCAAAAGAAATATCTTGCCCTAGCTCATGGCCATCTCATCTCCTTCCATTTGCCTTTGGATCATCCCAGCCCATGCAGGCTTGGAGCCTGGCACTGAGGGATCAGTTTTCAGTTGAACAGAAGAAAATCCTTCCAGTTGGCTGCTGGATGCCAACTCTGCAGCTGAGACCCAAGAACAGTCAAAAGCACTCTCACATGCCTCCTTCAACCCATAGCCTCCTAGAAAAAAAGCAACTGTCCTGAAGGAAACCATTTGGAAGTCCTTTTATTATGCTTTTCTCCTGTGATTTGGATGGCATGAGAGCATCACTGCTTCCCTCTCCATGCTGCAGCCAGGGTGAGCATTCCTTGGGGTGGGCATCTGCAGGCAACAGCGTGTCTGTCCCTGTGCATGAGTGGATAGGTTCAAACAGCCATCAGTCATTGCCTTTCCTGGCATGGGACTGGGGCATGACAGAATATTGTCAGGAAAAACAAAGGGAATCTTCGAGGATTTGTGGAGGTCAAAGAACAGAACTGAAGCAGAACTGAAATCCATGGCAGGTAGAGATTAGCGTAGTGCCCCAGCTGACTGCAGTGAGCTGTGGGGAGGCTGGGGAAAGGCTCTAGCTCTCCAGGTTAAAACCTTCCAGGAGCCCCTGGTTCTGATCTGAGAATGCCCCAGACAATCAGGAACAGCAGCTGGGGACTTGGGGCAAGGGCACTAGGTGATTCGGTGTTGGATTGGATTTCTTCCTTCTCTGCATGTCGCGCCAAACCCAACCTGCATCCCTATCCTTGTTGCAGCTCTTTGTCCTTGTTTCCTCCTCCTGATCCCTTCCCCAATCTCTGGTATCATCTCAACCACCAGCCCCACTAACTCCCCATCACTGTTTCCTCCTTGACTCAAGCTCTTGTTTGCTCAAGTATTTCAATGAAGCAGTTTCCTCCCTTGCACTTCCCAGGGAAGTAATCGAGTGCCTGGAGAGACAGGTTCCTGCTCTCCACACAGGTGCCTGGAGTGGGTGCCAGTGGAGTTTTAGCAGCTGGGAGCAGGGAGCCAGCCCAGGGCTGGCTGCCAGGGTCCACAGACAGGGCTGGCTTTACCCAAACTTGGCAAGATTCTGATGGGAAATCCAAAACACTTCCTAGCCCCAAAATCACCTTCCCAACAGACTGCAAGGCTTTGTTCCAAAACATCTGGGCACACACACACCAAAACCTCACAACAAGAAGTAGCTGGAACTTAAGGGAAATAGTGACATATTTTTCATTCTTGTTGATGGCAGCGTATTAACAGTTCAGGTTGGAATTTCCTGGGGAAAAAAATCCAGTGTGAGTTGGATTTCCAGCATAGAACATCTTAGCCAGATCACTAAACTTCTAGGGAAAATCCAGCTAGGTCCTGTCATAGCAAGGGGGAGCCACCAGCCCCTCTTTTTCCCCAATACACACTTGATCCTGTGCTCCTGGGGCTGGGGCAGACAGAAGCGCAGCTCCTCGTGGCCCCAAGACTGCAGGGATCAGGCTTTGCTCTCTCCAGCAGCCCTGTGCACTGCAGTATGTTGCGTAAGGAACATTAATTAACATTGCTGGAAGATCTGAGGAAAGGTGCAATTTGAATGATCTGGCACCGCAGTCATTCAGATGCTGAGTTAATTCAATGCTTGCACACAGTGCTCCTACAGATTGTTGGCTTTAAACAAACAGCAGTGACAAATTTGTTGCTGTGGAAATGTGGTCATTAAGTCGGGAGCGTGTGTTTGACCTGAAAGCGATTGAGTGATGGATGCAAGTCATTTTAAAGCTGCAGCAGCCAAGAGGATGCTCCTTTTGGAGAACAATCTTGGGTCTGAGGCATGTAAATAATTTAAACAAATAAGTAAAGTAAGGTGAAAGCACTGCTGTTAGCTGCCCTGTTGTATTACAGCACTAAATGCAAAGCAGGGCAGTGCTGCTGGCTCCACGGTGGAGGAGAGCTTGGCATAAGGAGGTATAAGGTGCCAGCTTTGGGGCTGTCCCCAGAGATAAGTAGTACCGGCTGAGCTTGTGTCACTTTAATAGTCAGTCGTGGGAGCCACACACCCGCTGCTTTCCAAGTGCAGGCAGTGCACACACCATGAGATCCCCAAGGAACAGGGACCAGAGCACCTTGGTGAAGGTCGCCCTGATATTCTGGCAGAGCAGGACTCAGGAGTCCTGCATTGTGGGACTGTCCGGTTCCAGCCACTCCTCTCATCAAGCCAAAGGAGCCCAATACTCTCTTCAGTTCCGGATGCCCAGGTCTGGTTCATCTGGTCCAGCAATGACGTTTAGGGGAACCAGGAGCTCAGCATGCTGTTGGGCTGCTGCTCCATGCCAGCCTTGCTCTGAGCCATCCTCTTACTGCTGTTGACGATCCCTTCGCCCATGGACTGTGAGCTGGGAGGGAGGGTTAGAGCCGCATCGGTCACGTCGCATGGGTCTGTGCCTTCCACTGCTGGAATTGGTGTCCCAGTAATGAGGCTGGTAGTTACTGTGCATTGGAAGCAGCCTCAATATCTCGGCCATTTAGTTTAATGGGGTTTTTTAAATACCAAAAGCAATTAAGTTCACATTGTGAGCTAATCGCCTACAAAATTTCATTTCAAAGATGCTCAGACTGTTTGTGAGAGAATTGCTGGAAAGAGACCTAAATATGCCACCATATCTGTCCATTTGTCCTTCTCTGCCTTCCCTCTTTCCCAGCCAGACCCAGGTAGACTTGTCAAAACAATCAAATTTTCAGTCTTCTGCTTTTCTAGCAGGTTTTTCCGTGGTGTGAATTTCAGGTATGTAAGTTAAATGCCAGTGACTTTTGATGGTAATAGTGCTTAGCTGGTACTACACCAGTGAAAAAGAGGGATTAAAGGACTCAGTTGATGGGCAAGAGCCAGATTGCTGTTGTTGGGGAGTGGGTGGGCACACAGCCCTGTACCCAGGCCAGGAGGAGATGGTGGGTGCTGTGCCCATAAGCATGTGTTACCTGCAGTCGAGGCCTGTGTCTGTGCTGCTGTACCTGGGGGCATAAGTGGTGTCAGAGCAGGAGCACCCAACATTGCCCTTTCACAAACCCTTTCACTTCAGACAGCTGTATCAGGCGATCTGTCAGCAGCATTTCCACCCCATTCCTCAGCAGTTCACCCCACGTGCCTGCCTCTCTGCTCCTCCTCTGGCCTCGGCAAGCCCACGGCATCCATCCGTGGCAGCCCCCAGAGGGGCCAGCTTGCCTGTAGGCTGCGCGGCTTTATCAGATCGGAGAAGAGCCGGAGGTCTTTGCCAGAGATTACTTGTTCTCCTAAACAGCCGTGTTACTGAATATGGAATAATGCCCCTCGACAGCCAGCTGGGGTTTCGTTTCCTGCACTGTAGCTATCCTGTTAATGCTCTCTCCTTAAAGCACCTTTGCCAACTGAGCCGCCCACGTGCTGCCTGTCACCCTGCTGGCACAATGGGCAGGAGCATGCTCCATGCTGTTTCCCACCAAACTGCAAGCCCCCAGTGTGTCCCACTGAGCTGCGCAATGCCACTCTATTTTGCATGCAGCATTGCTTGGTCCAGACCCCAACCAGTTTCCCTGGCCAGCAATGGGGAGGTGATTTATGGAGTCACACACACATACCCAGTGAGTCCAGCTCCCTGAGTTTCAGGGAGATCCATCGCACAGGGAGGGGAGGTCACTGCGTTGCAGGTTTGCTAACCTTGCCCGCTTATTAAAAATGGTAAAAGCCTCCCTTAGGACTCGTGAAGTATAGATCCAGAGAGCTCCATATGCTGTTTCCCTTAATGAGATGTCTGCCTGAAGAGCAATAGCAAAACACACCATCCAGTTCAGGGTCCCTATAGCTAGATGGCCTGGCTGTAAACAGAGCCGTCCGTCTTAATGGGCTATCGTGTAAAAACTTCTCCCAGTCAATAAATCAAAGGAGCTCCATTTATATCATGTGCTGCCTTCACTATTAGGCTGACTCTGGTTGGCATGTTCTGATACAGAGCCCCTCACGACTGCCAGGTGAGGCCAAAGGCTCTTACGGGCATTTAATTTAGGCATCCCCTTGCTGATACCCATGTGGAGTGCAGCAGCTAGGGTTTGGCAGTGAATCCTCCTGTGGTTTGAGAGGAAGCTCAGGGGAGACCTCGTTGCTCTCTTTAACTACCTGAAAGGAGGTTGTAGCCAGGAGGGGGTTGGTCTCTTCTCCCCAGCACCCAGTGACAGAACAAGAGGACACAGCCTCAAACTGCACCAGGGCAGGTTTAAGCTGGATGTTAAGAAATTCTTCACAGAAAGCGATTGCTCATTGGAACGCACTGCCGGTGAAGATGGTGGAGTCACTATCCTGGAGGTGTTTTAAAAGAGACTGGATGAGGCATTTAGTGCCGTGGTTTAGTTAATTAGAAGGGTTAGGTGATAGGTTAGACTTGATGATCCTAGAGGTCTTTTCCACCCTGGTTAATTCTGTGATTCTGGCATTCCGGCATTGCCATGCAAAAAAGGGCATTCGTGGACCAGGAGCTGATTGCCATCTCCTGCCTTGCCCTGCTGAGTAAAAGCCTTGGGTATACAGGGGACACTTGGAGAGCTTGCCAGGGACTGGAATGCCCTGGGAACAGGTACATTGGGGCTGGCAAGAACCTCTGCTTCTTCAGGAGCAGCAGGATCAACCTGGCACAGGTATTTATTTTTCATTCCTTCCCTCGTGCTGCTCAGTTGCCACCGGAGGGAAGTTCCGCTCCAGCCACCATCCCAGGCAGAGATATTAGTCCTCATTACTAATTAAAGGAAGCAGGAGTAATTGACGGATGGTGGATGGCGGGGGAGCCGCTGTGATGAACGGCCCCTGTCCCTGTGCCGGGGATGCATGCTGAGCGCTACCTGTTAGCTACAAATAAACAAACCTGATAAATAATAAATAGTTTGAGAAGAGTGGCCGAGCATTATTTAAATTAATAGGGATTAGAGGGGGAGGCCTGAAAGAGCATTCCTCTGGATGAGCTATCCCTGGATGGGCAGGGGCTCATTTGTTGCAGACTGGAGTAAACAAGGAGATGGGGAGGATTCATCACGGTGGGGCCTGGCAGTGCTGCTTAGGCTTGCAGTGGCACAGCCATGCTTTTTCTGGCCACCCTTGTGCCAGGGCTCCCCGTGTCCCTGCTACCTTGCTGCTTTACTGGGCTGTGACATCTCTGGTGCCAGTCTGGTGCACTGGATGTGGAAGGGAGCCAGGCGGAGCAGTGGGGAGCAAGTGCTCAGCCCTGGCATGGCTGCTGGGGTCCCACACTTTGGCAGAGCACCCCACAGGTTTTCCTGCTTGATGGATGCCTGAGCTGTTCGATAACTGCTATCTGCCTGCGTCTAGGCACTTGCTGCCAGGCGTGGTTTGGTCCTAGTCGCTGAACGTGGCTGCCCGAGGTGTCTCCTCACCTCCTGACATTTGACCAAGCCCCCTGCTTGCTCAGAGTCGGGAGGCTGCGGGTGGCAGAGGGAGGAGGATGCCGAGGGAGAGGGGAGGCTGGGCGCTCTGCTCACTATCACATCTACTCCATCTTATCGCCACAGTAATTTGATGATAAAAAATAATCCGAGGCTGGAAAGGAAACATGTGTAGTGGAGTAAAGATTGAATGGAGGTGGATTGTGCCCTGGGGCAGTGACTGGGAGATAGAAGGAAATGTCCTTCTGTTTGACATACTGCCGAGGCACGGCCCCCCGCCTCGACAAGCCCGTGCCCATGGCATGGGGAGCCTGCCAGCCCATGTGCTGGATAGTGGGCAGGAGGGTGCCTTCTGCGACCCCACCACCACCTCCTACCCCCCACCCTTGGCCCCGTGACTCACTCCCGGCATGCTTCTGATTTATTTTTTTTCCCTTTGGTTATGCTTCACAACTCATTTTATCAGCTGTCAGTGGCCAAATGTCTTTTTTAAGGAGTGGGTTATAGCCACTAATGTACTGAATGCTATTGCACTGGCTGCAGTTAGTGTTCCACGGCTAAATTACTGTAATTAATGTTCCACTAGAACTGTTTGTAACAGGCGACTGGGGGAGCCCTGGGTCTGGGCTTTCGCAGCCACTGAATTATCGCTCCTCCCCAGAGAAGGAGCCTCTTAGGAGGGAAGGGCTGAGGTCAGCACCAGGACAGTCAAGCAGGAGCTGGGCCGGGCTCCTGCAGACAAGAGGGGTCTTGGGAGCCATTCCCGTGGCACACACCTCCATGTCACCCCCTCTCGGGTGCTGTGCCCAATGGCTGCATGTGACTTGGGCTGCAGCAGTGTTCCCAGCTGGGATGTGCCACAGCACCACCCACCAGCCCCAGGCCTTTGCTCGTTGTCTGCTGCAAGTTGTGTTACAAAGATGAAACGCAGTGCCTAGAGAAAAACTCCAGAACTCGCCAAGGATAGTTGCCAGAGGTGCTTCCCCCATGCTGGGCACGGCACCTCCACCCACAATACGGCCCATCAGAGTAGAGCCTCTACTTGTACCAAGGCTGCGCCCAACATTATCCCTTCCCTCCCGGCTCCCCCTTCACCTCCCGGCGAGGCCAGAAGTGCAGGGAAATAAAATGTGCTCCTCAGTCAGGGAGGCTCGCACACACCCCTTGTTTCGCTAAATGCGTTCGTTCAATACCTGCAACAAACAGATTAGCCGAGGCTTTATCAGGGACAAGAGAAGGGAGAGCAATGTGATAATGGCTTTCAGCAAATCCTCGGGCTGTCACAGATTAGAGTGGCCGCGGCAGGAGCATTATCAGCCCTTTCCTCCTCTCGCCATCACCTCCCCTTTTGTCTTCCCTCACCATCGGATTTCTCCAGCCAATCTATCCCGGCGAGAGCTGGGCAGATACAAGAAGAAGTCGGTTTCCATCTGATCCGCGATTGGTTTTTCCCGGCAGCCGATCCGTGTCGCGGCATCGATCCGCGGGCCCCCCTTGTGCTCGTCACCTTGCGTGTCTGGAGAGAAAGGTGGCAGAGGGAAGGGGCCGGGGGGGCACTGTGCGCTCGCCACGTGCCATTGATCCACAGGCGGGAGCGTGGCCAGGCTGGCCGCGCCAGGCGGGAGGCACACCAGCCTGCCCTCATCAGGGGAGTTTAAATGTCTGTGACCTTCTGATTAAATTTGAGCAATGGCTTCGAGTGGCTGATGGGAGGAGGAGGCTGAGCTCTGGCCCCTGGGGAGGGTGGCTGTGAGTTTCCCGGTCCTCACCATCCCACCGAGAGGTGGCTTTTGACACTTGACACTGGGCACCGGAGCCTGCCGGGAACCCTCCTCTCTTGGAGGGGTCACCTGCCTCATCCACATCCGCTTTTCTGCTCCTCAGCTTTCTGTGGCACACTGCAGTGCATCCAGGCACAAGTCAGGACACCGTCCTTGTTCTGCAGCTTGCCAAAGCATGCAGGAGAGATTCAGTCAAGTGTGAGTTGTTAGCTTAACTCCATTGAGTGGGCAGTTTTCTCAGGAGGCCTAAAGCTGTAGGGGGTAATTTTATTCCTTATGGAGGCTGGGGACAAGGGTGCCCTTAGTCCTTAGCCAGGGCCTGCTGAGGGCTCCTGGCACCAGAGTTTGTTGAAACATCTGGAGACTCTCAAAGTCTGCCACTGGGCAGCAGCGCTGTATCAGGCAGGCCCTCTGCTCCCTTGGGGTCATACCAAAATTTCCCAGTGTGACAATCAGTGCCCACTGCCACTCCCCTATGCTACTATGCCAGGCTTCTCCCAAGGTAAAACCGTGCCAGCGGTGCCTCATCTTGCTTCTCCTGGCTCGCCCAAGGGACAGTGTGTGGGTGGAATGGGAGGGCAAGAGGGAATATAACAAGTAATGGCCCCAAGTGTGGAAACAGTGTTAATAAAGTGTATTTCACTTTTAATTTTGGCATATAATGTAATGATCTTTTTTAAGGCCCTATCATATTATCTGCATGACTAGATTATTGAGTCTTCATCATCTCCAGATAAATTTATGACCAGGATGATGCTTGGAATTTATTATCAGTCAATAGAGCTCAATACTGTAACAAGGCGTGTAATAAGATATACATATTTAATGATCCAGAGTAAAACAGCCCCGCTAATGGGCAGGACGAGAGGCTGGAGCGTTAATTTCCATCCCCTGCCCCTTTCCACAGAAGCCTGCACTGGACAAGACACAACCCCAGGGTCCCACGCATTGCTTGGCACAGGCAGGGAGCAGGGACCAGCTTGGGGATGCAAGGGAGCACAGCCCTCGTGCTGCTGCTGCTGGGAGCATGTGCCTGCTGCACAGAGGTGTTGGTGGGCAGGCACGCGTGCCAGCCCGGCCTGTGGGCAGGGTGCAGGTCTGCCTCACACTTAGCACACGTTCCTGACATGGCTCTGCAGGTCTGGCTAGCGTCCCTGTCTGCACCAGGTATGGGCTGTATTTGTCTCTCACCAGCCCATCAGTCAGGGTGAGCATCACACAAGGCTACTGCTCCATCAGCTGCTGAGATGGCCAGCAAAGGCTCCCTGATACTTCTCACCTTTGAAAGGCAAGCTTGTGGTCCTGCCTCAGGGAGAGGGCAGGGCTTTTGGGCTTGGCAAGGGCAGTTGAGCCATGGAACTCAGGTGGATGGATGGACTCCATCCCCACTGTGCAGGGTTGTCTCTGCCCCAGCAGAGCCCTTGGTGGGCACACTCTTACATGAACTGTGTTAGTGGTGCCATTGGGGCAGGGGCCTATGATCCTGCTGGCCCAGCTGTGTCCCTGACAGAGGAGCAGGCAGTGCCAGGCCAGTCACACTGTAGGGAGCAGGGCAGCTCTGTGTGCCAAAGTGCCCCAGCCCCACAGGCAGCTGCCTGCAGATGGAGTCATGTCCAGCAGGGTCCCATCTTCTCTCACCAGGTTATATTTTGAGCTGCTGGTGGTGATTTTTCCAGCCCTTTGGGATGTTATTAAATTAGTTTCCTAGGACTTTTAATAAGCACTTTTGATGCCTTTGAAGCATGCAGCTTTGTGGGAAGATTACAGTCCTGCATCCATCTCGCTGGGAGAGAAACAATGGCAACAGGGCTGGTGTTTGATCTCTCCTCCAGAAGGCGAGAGAGGGTTTGTGAGAGACAAAGAGGTGAGCTGCTGATTTGGAGCTAATGTTTAAAAATAGGTAGGTCTCCCTCCAAGATAAAGAGACCTGCCCTTCCCTGTGTAATCGCCTGCCTCTGCCTTGCTGGACCTGCAGAAACACAGCTCGCTTTATTTGAAGGCTTCGAGTGCGGCGCTGCAGTTTGATTCTGGGTCCTTTTAAAGCAGTAACTAGGCCATCTGACCAAGCTTTAAAGAGCAGGAGAACTTTCCATTAGGACTCACCACACACTCTCGACAGCACTAGAATTGCATCCTTGCCTTTATTTCCTTTCTCTGACATCTTGTGTCACTCACCAGTAGGAGAAAGTCAGCTTTATAAACTCTCCGATTTCTCCCTGGAAATTTCTCCCTAATTAGAGTCCAAATCCCACTGGTGGGACTGGGTGTCAGGAGCACAGCCAATGTCTGGGTGGTGGCAGAGGGCATGGCAGCATGCAGAGAGGATACAGGGGGCGGGGACAACTGCACTGGTGCTGGGGAGCAGCAAAAAGGCAGAGCAAATTGCTCCCTGCAGCGTGGGGACCTCTTTGTCCCCAGTAACATCAGTCAGTGGCAGAGAGATGGCATCTTCCACATCTGTCCCTGCAGCCCCTATACAGCAGAACCAGATCCCTGGCATGCTGAGTATCCACGTGCCTGGCCCCAGCACTGACTCTGTCAGGGACCATCAGGTGAGTTACAGACCACAAGCACTTGGCTCCGGCCAGGCATGCCTTTGCCACAGGGAAAAAAGGTGTCAGGGGAGCCAAATTCCCTTTATCTGTGGATAACTACTGCTGCCTTTAACAGCCTGGAATAAACTAGCCATAAATATCATGATCATAAATGCTTAGATATGGCAACTTTACACTGAACAGAGGTTTTAACCTTCCCTGTGGAGGATATCCAGCGCTACATCACTGACTCCATCTAGCCTCACAGCCAAAGACAAACACTAGATGAGCTGCTTGCAGCAGCCAACACCAGCTACCGGTCTAGTCCTCGTCCCAGGTTTGGAGCAGGACCTCCCCCTTCCTGTAGCCTGCTGGAGGGGCTGGGAGGAAGCCATCCCACCACACACTGTCTGCCTGCCCCCTGCCCACCATGGAAGGAGAGAAGTAGTGGTGGGGCAGTCCTGGTGCCATGCCTGTTGGATGAAGCCCCACCACCCTGGCAAGACCTCCTGCTTCCTTCAGCATCCTCAGGCATCTCCAAGAAACCTGTTCCAGTAGTAGTAATGATGCCCTCTGTGCAGGCAAGACTAAGGCAAGAGCTTAGTGGTGACAGACCATAGGCTTGGCAGCAGCTGCTGCTGCAGCAACATCCCAGCTCCCACCCATCCCCTGGACTTCACTTTTGCTGGGTTACTGGTAGGGCTGGACAGTGCTGATGCCCGCTCACCTTCTCTGCCTGCCTCATCCTTCTGGCACCTTCTGGCAGCTGCCTGCAGCCCAGCCATCTGCCCACTTTGGTCCAGGATATGAGCAGTTGCATCATCTGAGACATATGGCAAGGGTCATAGAATCATAGAATCAGTCAGGGTTGGAAGGGATCACAAGGATCACCTAGTTCCAACCCCCCTGCCATGGGCAGAGACACCCTGCTCTAGATCAGGCTGTCTAGAGCCTCATCCAGTCTGGCCTTAAACACCTCCAGGAATAGGGCCTTGACCACCTCCCTGGGCAACCCATTCCAGGGTCTCACCACCCTCATGGTGAAGAACCTCTTCCTAACATCCAAGCTGAATCTACCCATTTCTAGCTTGGTTCCATTCCCCCTAGTCCTATCACTACCTGACAGGCTAAAAAGTCCCTCCCCAGCTTTCTTGTAGGCCCCCTTGAGATACTGAAAGGTCACAATAAGGTTACCTCAGAGCCTTCTCCAGACTGAACAGCCCCAACTCCCTCAGTCTCTCTTTATAGCAGAAGTGCTTCAGCCCTCTGATCATCCTCATGGCCTTTCTCTGAACACATTCTAGCACATCCATAACCCTCTTGTAATAGGGGCTCCAGAAATGGATGCAGTGCTCCAGGTGGGGTATCACCAGTGCAGAGTAGAGGGGCAGGATCATTTCCCTCGACCCCTCGAGGGTCCTGGCTTCCTCCTTCACTGCAGTTTGTCTGTCATCTCTGGCTATGTTCAAACAGCACCTGTGGACAGGGACCCTCCATCCATGTTGTGGAGAGGGGCAAGCATCAGCCTGGTCACCCCTGGCATCCAGCACAGACAGGAGGAAGAGTACTGAGAACATCTCTGCCCTGCTCCATCCCCAAGTCCAGATGGATCTCCCCAATTATGCCAGCCCCAGCAGGCAGGAGCCCTACTGCTCTCTCCTTGCTGCTGCCATCCTTTCCTCCTCCAAGGAAGCACCAGTGTTGTAGCCTGTGGTTTACTGGGCTCTTGTGGGGGCCCACCTCCTATTCCCATTCCTGTTCTCCCCACAGAGCCCTGGAGAGGGATGTCCTGAGCCACCTAATTCTGCAAGAGTTTGTCACCATCACCTTTTCCCTCAGCCAAGACAGGGGGTCCCATACCAGCCCTGTCACAAGGGGCATCCTGCCCCTAGCCAGTGCCTCAGCGTGACTTTATTTGGCACGACGACTTTCAGGGGAGCTGTAAAGCACTGGGGTGAGTTAAATAATACACGACAGTGTAGGGTATAAATTCCAGGAAGCCCACAGTGGAGCGACATTGTATACGGAATAAATTACAGGCTGCCTGACTTCCAGGCGAGATTGATCTCCTGCTGAGCATTTTGTTTGGTGAGTGCTTGTCATGAGGGAGAGCTAATTACCAGCAGGAGCCGTGTGGCTCCACCACCGGGGACTAGGGTGCACACTGGGCACCCAAAGCTCAGCAGCGTCCCCGCACTTCCAGGATTTGCTCTTTCCAAGGCTGGCCATGTGCTAGGGACCCTGTTTGTTGTATGCCAGCTCTCTTCCCAGGGCCATTCAGCTCCGTCACAGCCCAGGGCAAAGGACTGTGCTGCAACACAGAGCTACCCCAACTCAGGGGACACAGGCAGATGGTAGCTGTGGGATCCCACCCTGGGCGAGGGCTGGCATTGAGACTGCCTACGCAACAGACTCACAGAGGGATGGAGGTGCCCCAGCCCAAGCCTGTTCCCAGTGGAGCAGAGCTATGCTCCTGAGGCTGGTCAAAGCTGGTGTTGCCATCCCCCCATCCTCAGGCCCTATCACCACTCACAAGGTGAAACAGGGAGCCCCAGTAATTCAGGGAGACCCAGGGCTGGCTGAGTAGTGGAGGTGAGTCATGGGGCTAATTTGGGGGCTGAATGGTACAAAAAGACAAATCCTCACTGGAAGTTTGGTAGAGGTCTTGTTAGTAGGATGAAACACCAAGGAGAGGGGAGTTCCTTGAGAGCATGATTTGGGCTGAATAGTTCTGAGAAGGATGTTCTTTACCTGCAGGATGCAGAAGTTAGGCGAGAGGCCGGAGTGCAGTTGAGTGCCTAGCTGCTGACTTCAATGTCAAATTCAGGACCAAGTTTAGAGGCTCGTCCTGCTGGGCTCCTGCGGGCAGCAGAGCAAGGACAGCTCCCTTGCAGTGTCAGCCGTGCCAGGAGGTTTGGCCCCACCATTCGCACAGCTGGGTGATGCCAGGTAGGCGGCGTGCCACCTGCAAGGCCATGGCAGAGGCTGTGACACAACCGGCAGAGAGAACTCCCTGGGCTGCCGAGAGGGTGCTGGTGGCTAGAGGCTGCGCCTGGGAGCGGGCCGGCCTGCAAGATGCGCTCCCCTGCGGCTTGGCTGGGCCGGCTCGGCGGCTGTCTGTCACCCGACGGGATTATGAGTAGTGAGTGTAATGCATCGGCGTATGAATAGGGTTGTCTGGCTGATGGTGATGTATCGTTTTTCATTACTGCCTCTCAAGCCCTCCCTGCTCCACGTGTGGAAATTCTATTTATTCCCTAATTTGTAAAAATTCCCTCCTTATCTGATACCAATCAGGGAGGGGTAATTGGCTCTCCAGGGCTAGCGGCTGGGGTCCTGATGAAGAGATATGTGTGTCTGCTCCGGCTGTCCAGGCACCCTGCCCTGCTGCACCAGCGACACAGGCCACAATTAATAATGATTTGCAAATGGCAGACAAGCAATAACGCAGAAAGATGTCCAGCCAGCCTCCTGCCCGCCCCTTAATTTCCTTCTGTAATATAAATGGCACGGGAACGAAAATCCAGCGCTATAAATTCTGAAATTAGTTATTCACCATAATAAATGGTTCCCTTTTTGGTGCATGTGTGTCCCCCCCCCCAGTCCTTCTCCCTTGACCCTCCCCTACTCCCTCCTCTCCTCCCACCCCCCCTCACCCACTACCTACTTCATTTGAGTCCTAATATGCAAATGCTGTAATTTAACGGGATGGTGAAGTTGATTTTCATGTTAACTTAATTACTTTGATTTATGAAGGGCCAGGATGCAGACACAGCTCCATCCCTACCCACCTCCCACCCTCGCCCCTCTGAGGTCCTACTGACCCGCCTGCCTCTCTTCCCTTGTCTTGCCTTTTCTCAGTCCTACCTTCCTCTTCTTCCCCAAGTTCGGTGTTTTATTAGCTGCCTTTAAGTGGACATAAGTCCTCGCGACAATCGCATGACGCGGAGGACAAATTCCCCGTCCTGCCTTGTTTAATCGTGCCTGGATAATGGATGTATAATTGACTCATTTGAATGCTTTTGCCTACAGGAGTGCAGAGCATTAAATGTTTGATTGCCTTAATTTCCAAACAGATCATTATCCCCTTCTTACCCGCTCTTAATAAACACTTTATGAGGATTTTTTTTGTAAAGGAAAAAAAATCTCCACTCTTCGTACTTCTCTGAAGTGATAAACTCTAATTAAGTCTAATATTTAAAAATATGGTAATGGTGACTTGTTTGAATAAGTGGCCTGCATTTCCATAATTTCATTATTACGTAAAACACGCTAATTATTTGAAGTGTGCTTATTACTAAAAGAGAAATCTCCTTCTAATAAAGATGAAATTGGCTTTTTTCCCTGTGTTGCCGCACATGCTGCTCCCCTTCCCTCCCGGCCAGCGAGCGGCCGCAGCCGGGAGCGGGGCGATGGCAGCGTTCACTTTGTTTGCCGTGGGCTGCCCGCAAGGCTGCTGGATGTGTAAGGAATGGTCACAGGGCTGCCAGGCAAACCGAAGGCTCAGCACACCCCCTGCCACCTTTGATCCCACCAGTGTTGGTGTCCTTCAGGCTTGTGGGCTCCAGGAGCTGTTTGGGATGGTGCAAGAGAGCTCAGCCCTAGCTGCTGTCCTCTCCAGTCGGGATGACCCTGCTCTAAGGGTCCCCCCCTCACAGCATCACCTCTGCCAGGCTGTCTGTCAGCCTGCAGGGCTGATGGGTGTCTCGGTAGCCAACTGTCTTGCAGTGCTGTGTCCCCAGCTACCCAGCTCTATCTACCCTGAGAAGGAGCAGCATGGGAAGCACACAATGAGAAGAGCAGTCACCAGCACAGAGGACAGAAGGAGGCATCTCATCACCCGTGGGGGGACGGTGGCCAGCCCAGCTGGGAGGAGGCAGCTGCTTGGGTTGGCAGGTTGAATGCTAGAACAGGACCCTTCTGCTATGCTCACCTGCCTCGCTGTTTCCTGGGGACGCCTGGTGCTGTCACATCCCCACACACCTGGCAGCTTCCAGAGACAGGCCCTCCCTACTCCAGCATCCTTGCTAGGATGAGACAGATTTAAAGGCCTTACTGACCACAGTATGCAGGGAGTGGGACAAGCATCCTGTCCCTCCAGGACAAGGACAGCAACAGGTTTGGGGGGAAGAATGAGTATTAATTGTGTCCAGACCCCCTTTAGAGCCTGTGCAGGCGTTTCATGGTGGGGCAGGCAGAGGAGGCACTGGGATGAAGTCAATATAAAGCTAATTTTCTTTTCTTGGTGAAGAAATGAGGTGTGTGGCAGTAACGTAATTGCAGATAATGAGGTAAGTTATTCTTAATATTCTGCGTGTCACTGTCAGCTACACCTAATGTACCTGCTGGCTGTGCGGGGCATGCAGAGCCCTTCGCCTTGCATGCAGGATTATGAGGCCATTCATTTGGGAACAGGGTGGCAGGACCATCCCCAGTGTCCCCACAGATACCATCAGGCTGTGAGCTCCGGGCTCTGCTGTGTCCTTGTCACCACTGCAGCTGGGCATCCTAGTGGCCCAACCTCAGGCAGCATGTCTTGGTGGGGATGGACGCAGACTAGACATAGCCTCCTCCTGGCCCCAGCATGGACAGGGTGAGCAGCTGTGAGAGCTGTTCTGCTTGCCTGGCAAACTCTGTCACTCTTTGCCTGTGATGGCTCTGTCCTCTGTTGGAGAGATGTCCACTCAGGATGAGCAGCACAGTGTGCTGTGGGGGATATGGCACCGGGGATGCTGGCAGCGGTGTCAGGCTGCATGGGGACTGCACAGTTCCCATTGGTCACAAGGCCACCTGCTGTCACACAGGGTCGGCAGCAGTGGCCGGGGGCCCGTTCCCACTTTGCAGGGAGCTGTTATACAAAGGTAGCAGTGATATTATTCATTAACAGTAATCTGCCATTAGAACATTGACAAATGGCCCCACGTTGCCTGAGCATCAGTTCTTGTACAGCCCATAAAGCATGGGGACAGTTTAAATATGGACCTGCTCAGCCCGGGCCGAGGGTGATCTGTCTTCCTGGCCACAGCACAGGTGCGGCAGGGCTGCCTTCAAATGAGCACATTTAGGGGGGCCCCGCGCTCCCCCAGACACTTGCAGCCCACCTGGGCAGCCAGTGAGATGGGAAAGGGCTCACTCCTTGCACCGTTGGCATCTTGGTCCAGCACACACGGTCATGGCAGTGCTCAGCCCTCTGAGTCCCCATGTTGGTAGCATTCAGAGGATCTGGTCCCTTGGGGATGCAGGAAGGTGTGAGAGGTGAGGAAACTCCTGGCAGGATGGCATGCATGAGGACATGGCCCCTTTCCTTCTCCTGGTGGCTGAGGTGGGTGATGCTTTCCTCAACTGAGCATTACTATTCCTGGCATCCCATTCTCACAACATGGCAATGTTGTGCCCAGTCTGTGTGCCAGCCTCTTGCTGCCAAAAAATCTCTGACTCGTTCTGATGCTGCTTTGCAGCAGCTGGAGGGAGGTTATATACTGGGCTGTGAACTCAGCACTGTGAACTGGGGGCTTTGTGCCACTGTCCCAGCAGAGGAGCGCAGTGGAAATGTCCTTCCCCCCCTCCAAGGACAGGGGCAGTCATGGTGGGCAGCAGCAAACTGCAGTCCTATCTAACTAAAAGAAAGATCCTGTTGCCCTGTGCACATCCATGTGCCACTGTCCCTGGCAGTGAGCATGGCCAAGAGCTTGGCAAGCTTGGCAAGAGGGCTGGGCCATGAGTGTTGAGGCAGTGCAGTGTTGCAGGGGATAATGCTAAGATGCTGGGTGGAAGGCCTAAAACTCAGCAGGGCTAAGCCAGTTGGGACAAGGGAAGGCTGAGGTGGCACATCACCCCTCACTGCACTGCTAGCCTGGCTCAGGAGGGTCCCAGACAGCTGGGACCCAGCAGCTCAGAGTGATCTCAACCCTGACTGTCCGAGGGCCACCATGGGGGATGTGAAGTGGTGCTTGGAAATGGCACAACAAGGCAAGGGGCAGGAGGCAGGGCAGAGCTGCTGCTCAACTTGCAGGAGGCAGGCTAACCCCAGGCTGACCCCTTCCACACACACCGCACAACACCCCTAAATCAATTGCATCTTATTATTACAATATCAATATACAATATTCCTACAATAACACCATTGATTTTCTACTCAGAGGCTGCACCTAAGTCTGTTTTAAAGAGGAGGGAGTTAATAGTGCCCTCATTAAAAATCTATAGATTACCCCCCACCCCCAAAAAAGAAAAAGCCGTTTATATTCATTAAGGCTATTGAATATAAAGTAATATGTTTGTGTAGGACATTGGAGTAATGTGATAATCCGTCCGCATATCAGGGAGAAATCCACTTAGCAACCCTGTCAACTTGACAAGAAAAATGTGCCCATAAAGTCAGGAATTCATTGAGGGAGCGAGCGCAAGGAGAGCGGGGGCGTGCATGCGCGCGCCTGTGCAGCACCCGCAGAGCCACACGTCCCTGGGTTCAGTGACTCCGATGGCCACCTCAGCAGGCCCCAGAGATGTCTGGGGCCGGGGCACACCATCTGCACTGGAGTGGGAGCTCTGGACCTCACCAAGCTCTGTGGCCCCAGGCAGGACCCCCTGATGAGCTGTGGTCAGCAGGTGCCAGCCTCAGTGCCAGTGCAGCAATGCCATAGCCAAGTGCCCACCGAGAAGAGCTGGGCTGGGAGGCACAGGCTAGGCAAAGACTGCATATGGCCCCCACTACGTGCCTCAGACCCCGCTCATCCTCTGCCCCATGGTCACCTTTGCGATGGCTTCAGCACTGCCAAGAGTGGCAAAGCAATCCCATTCGCGCTCTCTTAGGCTGTCAATTGCCATCTCTGTAATAGAAATTCCTTTCAGAAGGTAACGACGTCCAGATTTAGAGGATTTCATATTGCTGATAATTCCCCAAACAGCCATCTGACTCTGTTGTTTTAAAAGCCGCTTAGTTTTTTGCTTTGGAGTTTATGAAAATCTCCCCCTCTAATATCCCGAGAGCCAGCCTATAATTGTGTTATTAAATCAATCGGAGCGGATTACATTGTAAAATCAATAGATGGCTGTAATTGCATATTAGAAAGTTGTTCTGCTGTTGTTNTTTTTTTTTTTAACACAGATAATTATAATAAGCATGTTTACCTTAGTGCTGATTTGGAATGAGTCTCATTAAATGACTTACGATGAGCTTGGCACTCCTCTTGCCAGGGGGCCATGGCATCATGTGGGATAGTGAGGACGGTGCAGGTGTGCTGGTGGCACTGAGCTGCTGAGGTTCTACTGGTTTTGTAGGGCAGCACGCCAGAACCCTGAGCAGCTCCCAGTGCTGGCACCTGTCACAAGAGTACATCCACATGGCTGTTGGGGGTCAGGAAGCAGCTGGTGGTCCCACAGGGGCTCCCTGGGGATCAGTTCAGGGGTCCCAGAAGGTGCCGTGGGATTCTGCTGCCATTTTTGCCACTCCTCAGAGCTCTGCCCGGTTCTTCTTTTATCAATGTGGAGCAATAACCAAGTCCTGATGGCCCACACTGGCCTGAGGAGGTGCTGCAGGTAGAGGTGGGCAGGATGCCTGAGAATGGTGAAGGGCACTGGTCAGGGCTGTGCTTTCAAATCCAAGCTTCTCACCAAACACAGCTTAGAAACTTCCCTTTCTGGGGGACCAGGCCAGGCCTTGGGGTGGGGTACTTTGGATGCAGATGGTTGCATTTTCCAACCCAGCTTTATAGCCACTGTGTCCATTAGGTCCCACTGGAAGCTGCCTCCAGAGGCAGGTCTGGTGCTGTTTTCCTGGGGGTCAGCTGGCTGTGGGGCAAGATGCATGGAGCAGGGGGTCTCGAGGATGGTCTCTTGAGCAGGGACAAGTGGCAGTGGCGAGTTGGTGCTGTGGTTTGGCCAACCAAGACACCTGTCATTGCCTGGGCCCCTCCAGTGACATCGATGTCACCTTGCTCAGCAGAGGACAGGTTCATAGGAAGATGGGTTCATCTCTGCCCTCACACCAGATGGTGTTGCTGGAGATAACCTCTGTCAGGCAGTCCTCATGCCTCCCTTCCCTGGCCGGGCACGCCGGCAGGGAAAAAGAGTGCCATGGGAAGGGCTGTGGGGAGGCACTCCGGAGGCACATGGTAACAGGGATGTTACCTCTCTCATGGCCAGCCGTCAGCCAGGAGGGTCCCTGTCAGCTCAGAGCAGTCCCCTGGGGAGCTGCATGCAGGGAAAGCTGCCTGCACCTCCCTATGACACTGTGGGGTGGGTGGTGGCTTTGCCATGGGGTCACCAGGCACAGCAGAGATGCATAGGGCTGCTGTTCTGTCAGGGAGAGGCAAGGTGGCCTGGTAGCCCCATCCCTGTGGGCAGGCGCCTGGCAGTAAGGCAGCGCTGCCCGTCTACAAGGGGCCCTCAATCCGGCACGCAGCACTGTCAGCAGGCAGCCTGCTGTCTCCTAGACAGTGAAATATGGCCACAATTAGCCCGGATACAGTTCAATTATGATAAACAGCGTTTGCACCCTTTAAGCCGTGATTAAAAGGCCTCCTCCCGTTGATAGAGAGACCTAATTTCACATTATTATCGCTGTAGCTTGATTATAAAGCACTCCCTGGATTTACAGTTGGGAGATGGATGTGGAGGCTTCTTTATCATTTACACATCAGTAATGATGCAGCCTTCCCTCCACCACAACATCCATCCAGCGGTGGCGGGGAGAGAAGGGCCCTGCCTGCACCCCCCCCGCCTTTCCCGGGGCACCCTCTCTCCATGTCAGCCGGGCCCGGCTGCCACATGCAAGTGGGCAAAGTCACCCTTACGGTAACAGCTTGATAAATGGGCGGGCGGTAATGAAATGGAGACATCAAGGCGTGGGGCGAGGAAGAAAGAGTGGTAATCGGAACGAGTGGAGCTGTCCCGAAACGGAGGGGAGCGGGAAGAAGGATCGCCTCTGTGCCGTGTGCTGTCAAGGGAGAAATTACACATTTACTCTTGCTTTTTCTTAAGGAGACGGCCCTCATAGATCAAAACATGGATTTACAAGCCAATTTTCAACATGAAATATAGACACCAAGAATCAATTTAAGCCCGGCTTCTATTTTAGCAAACGGTGCCTGAGTTTAGTCCCAGGTAAATAACACCAGCCAGAGCCTGCCCCCTCCCCAGCTCTCTGCATCTCCACTGCTCACTCTGGCGGCCTCGGTGCTGCCAGCTGGCTCCCAGCATCTGCTTCACCCACAGCCCACCATTGAGGACAACTGTGGTTTTCCAGTCCAGCCACCTTGTCCATTTGGGGTCAGCGGGCATGGGGCAGCACCAAAGACTGTCTCTGGTGGGGACGAGGATGATGCCAGTTCAAAGTAGTGAGCAGACCAAGCTGGCTGCTGGGCAGCCTCTGCCTTAGGAGGGCGAGGGGAAGGCAAGGACCCTGCTCCTTGGTGGAGAGCAGCTCCAGCGTCATCCACTGTCCTCATCTCTTTGCTGGACAGCCCCTTTGATGGCCAGTGCTATCAAGGGACAGGAATGCTGGAAGAGCCTGGAGTGATTGACACCAGCTTGCAGGGCAGCAGCCACTCACTGAGAGCCTGTGCACTGCCACTGCCTCAGACAATCCAGATCTTGGCTGTGGATCTGTCCCAGTGTAGCTAGACTGGGGTGCGGGGCTAGGGGCAGTGGCAAGAAGCTGTGGGGCTGGATCACCCCACAGCACTGGAAAGCACCTGGGACAGATTGCCTGGACTGGTAGGGACACAAGGGCTGTGCCGAGAGTTGTACACGCCCCCAGTTTTCAGGGGACACAGGGAACCAACCATATTGCTCCAGGCACAGCCCCAGCGTGGGATTTACAGCTCGATCTGACAGCTCCTGATTGGATCATGGCTCTAACCTGACGTCTGTGCTCTCTCCACAGATGACTGTAAGAACATCGCCAACATCATGAAGACACTGGCCCATAGAGGCTTCATCTTCAAGCAGACCTCCAAACCCTTTTGATCCCCAAGGCAAGCCAGGCAAGGGCTGCATGCGCCCGGCGCCGGCGAGGCGGGGAGGACGGGCTCCAGCATTAAAAAAAACGGCAACCGAGGCCAGAGGAACCGACACAAAAAAATCTCAATTTCAGCTGTTAACTCCAGTAGAGGTTGTATATATGGGAAGGCAAATCTGTGTAGACCTGATGTGACTCCCTCTCTGGGCTGCTCCGGACATTATGCCATGCTAGCGGACAGCCGCGTAGGGCGCTTGCACCACATTTTAGACTCGTAGTTTGTTCTTTTTCTTTGGCTCCCGATTTCCGTCCCTCCCTCCACNGTCCCCGCCTTCCCTTCTTTCTTTTCTCTGGTTTTGTTTTCAGGCCTCAACGGCTGCTGCAGCGAGTGCCCACACCGGGTAGCGCTCAAGGAGGCTCAGCAGTGTCGAGACGGCCCCTCACCCTCCCCGCCAGCCCCCCCGCCCCTCCCCTCAGCGCC
>VWYK01106350.1:0-17083 GCA_013399775.1 Semnornis frantzii | reverse complement strand
CTGCAGAGCCCCTGGCGGCCCCGCTGTGGGCGGCAGGGCCCCGGAGGGCTCCTTTCAGTGGGGCGGGGGCCCGGCGGGAGGACGGGCAGCAGGAGGGAGGTGACAGTGTCCACGCAGAGTCCCGTCCCGTCCCGTCCCCGTCCCATCTGCTCGTGCCTCTTGCAGGACTGGGTGGGATGCCCAGTCCTGCCCTGGCCCTGCCAACTGATTCTAGCTCCACCGGGACAGTCCCGCCGCAGCACCACGTCCGTTGCCGGCAGTGGACGTGCCAGCGTGCGCTGGCCCCCAGCCCACAGGTACTCGAGCAGGGGAGCTGCAAATTGCCCCGTGCCCCTGACCCCGTTCCCCTCCGATCCAGTCCGGTCTCCCTTGGTTCCCAAGCTGAGGCTCGGGCCCCCCCCATGTGCCCACAATCCCCACGGGCCGTGCTGTGCCCCTTCACAGGTCCCTGCAGACGCTCAGCAGCAGCTGGCTTGTTGCCTGAGAGTTGCCGAGCACATCCCCTCTGGCTGGGTGGGCTCCCGGCTGGCAAGGGCGGTTGGGAGGCAGCCATAGGGCAGGCTGAGGGCACACATCCCCCCCCAGCATCACCCAGCCCCAGGGCCCTGCTGAATGGAGCCCTTTTCCGGGCACTGACCTGCAGGGAGGCTGCAGCCCTGGGCCTGTGCATGCATGGCCTGGAGCGAAGCCGGTGACGGCAGCCAGAAGGGCAATACAGGCACTGAACTTGGCGGTACATGACTGCATGGTGTGTGGTGTTCCAGTTAAACCAACCGATAATGCAAACCCAGCATTTTCATTGTCTAGTTATTCCAATCCTTGCTGTAAATGTGCCACATGAATAAAGTTTGGGGGTAAAGGAGCCCAGGTTGTGCCCATGCATGTGTGAGTGTGTACAGGGGGCAGAGTGGGGGGATGGCACCTGGGTACGTGAAAGCAGGGTACCCCACCGGCAGGGCTCCCCCCGCATGTCCATGGTCCCCCAAAAAGGCAAGCCTTCTGGCTCTGAAAGGGAGGTCCAGACTCCCTGTTACTGCAAGCACTGGCACACTCTTGAGAATGGACACCTCAGGTGATCCCAGCAGTGTTGTGTTTGTTTGCACTTCAGGATAGCTCGCAAGAATGCCACCAGCCTGTCCCAGCTAGGCTGCACTAGGTGTGCCCCAGCCCAGCCTTTTGCACAGCACAGGGTGACAGCCACCACCATGCCCCACTGGCATCCGTTACCTTTACCCACCCCTGCAGCCTGGCGTGCTCTACTCACACATGCACTACTGCACTTAGGCCATCTCTGCTACAGGTTGAAGCCAGCATGGCTCTGCCCCTGGGCAACAAAGCCAGCACAAGCACACCACCATGGATGCATCAGAGACAAGCCCAGCTCTGCAGGAACCACCACATCCATGTGGCCCAAGGGACCACTGGGCCGTGGTGCCACTGGGTGACAGGACACAGCTGTCCAGCTGGCACAGAGTTGGCAGTTCCTGGAAGGAATGGGCAGCCCCAGCCCACTTGCTCGAAGCAAAGGTCACAGGGGTTTTAATGGCTCCCTCTGTGCAGCCCCCATCAGCTTTATTGACCTATCTTCAATGGAGTCGTCTAATTAGTTTTCTATGAAAACTAAGAACTTGGCCTTTGCCCTTTTCTTCTGCAGACACGAATGTGACTCAGAGCACGCTGTCAGGGCAGATCGATTGCCAGTTACACTTGAAAGGCAGGTGGAGGGGATACAGGGGGCAGCAGTCCTGTACTGCTAAAGGACCACCTGTACCCACAGTGGGCTCTGCAATGCTTCAGCCCTTTCAGGGTGCCCTGGGGCATAGGAAGCAAGAGTCCCCTTACTGCAGACTAAAGTCAGAGGTGTCTACCTGCCTTGGGCAAGGCAGTAGGAGGATAAACTGGGCCCAGTGGTGAGTGGAGGGAACAACAGAGCACTTCACAGCAGGGGCATCCCTGCACCCCAGTGAGGCAATGCTTGCAGGCATGGGGCATACACAGGCTGCAGGAGGATGCCAGAGGGAAATGCCCAGCCTGAAACAAGCAGCCTGGAGCAGGACCTGCCAGCATCAAAAGGTCACCCCTCATCTGCTGTCACCCCTTGACCAAGGCAGATGGGCTCAGGGAGAGCCATGGGCAGCCAGGGGTCCCAGTAGTGCTAGCAGCACCCAGCCTGCCCACATTGGAGGCCAGACAGCTCAGACCATCTCCTCCTGCTCCATGTGAGCTCACCAGGGCTAACAATGACTCTGTTCCGGTACAAGTGATGGGTTCTGTATTTACAGGGACACTCACAAAAATCTGGCATATATGGTATGTAAAACCAACCAAAAAAAACCCATCACAACAAATGACTGCTAGCACCAGCAGCCATGGGGCAGCCCTGCACAGCCCTGGAGTTGTCCTCCAGCACCTGCTGCAGATGTGTGGACACACTCCTCTGGAGATGGGCTGGGGCGTGATGCTGGGCAGGGCATGGCTCCTGCCTTTTGCCCCACCAAGGCCCCAGTCCTGCTGGCAGCCTCAGCTGTTCCTGAGGGCTCTGGGGCAAGATGGCACTGACCCTGCACACAGTTTTGCACCTCCTCCTCACCCAGTGCAGGAGGCTCACGGCTTCTTCACCTTCTTGGTGGAGGAGGAGCTGGAGGCTGACTCTTCATTTTCTCTGCTCCGAGAGGGAGACAGGAAACAAAAGGAAAACCAGGGTCAGTGGGTGGGAGCATTCAGGCCACAAGCAAACACACCCACCTGTCCTGGAGTCTCTCTCTGTCATAGTTGGCCACAGCACTCCAGCATCATACCTGGTAGTGCCCAATGGACCTCGATGCCATCTACCTGACTGAAGGCAGAGCTAGGTCCTTGTATGAGAGGAGAGCAAAGCTAATCTAGCAGTGACAAGGGGCTGGGATATCACACTCTTGGGGGATGTCACCTCCCTGACACAGACAGGGCTTTGGGATGGGTCATCTTTGTAGCACTGGATCTGTGAGCAAGCAGAAGAAAGAAGTTGAGCTATGCAACCACTCAGTAGCCCCAAAAGCCCTGACCAAGCAAGCTGGCATGCAACAAGCCTTGAGAGGGGCAGAGCAGCTCTGTGCTACACCTATCCTGGAAATGCTCCTCCACCATCCAGACTTGCCATCAAGTGGCCTAGGAGCAGAGCAGGAGGTTGATATTCTACCACAGCTCCTCAAAATAACCCCCTTTTTTCTAGACAACACACTTTCAGTAAGGCTGAGCAACACTGATGGGTTCTGGTGAGCTTCACCCTTCACAGGTGAGGTCTCAGGGCTGAACCTGCCCCTTGGAAAGATGGGGCCATGTGCACCAAAAGGGAACACTACCCTAGCCCTACTGCTGCACTGCAGTGAAACTGCATAGTGCTGCTCAGCTGCTATGGCCAAGACCACAGCAGGGTCATCACCCAAAAGCTAGCCTTTGTGCCATGGGGTGCCCCAGGCAGGCCAGAGCCATAAGGCACTCTGGGTGCTGTTGGGACATAGGATGCCAGAGCCCTAGGGTCCCCTGCTACACAAGGTGGGGTCACCTTGCACCTCACGGTACAAGGCTGAGGTCTGCTTTGCGCACCCCACTATAGCCACAGTGACCATAGTCATGTCCCTGCCGTGCCCAGCCCTGCAGCCATCCCCTGGCTCCAGAGGCCTGCAGAGCCACTGCCTGGGACAGCAAGCAGCCAGGGGATGGACAAGGCAGCACTGACGCACTCTCTAAACTGATCCAGGCCTGCCCATCTCTGCTTCTCCAGGCCTGTGGTCCCCTAGGCATGTGCTCCTGATGACAGCAGGCATGGTGGGAGGTTGCACTGCCTCCCTCAGCAGGAAGGTGCCCTCCCCCCCCATTCCCACTTGGCGCTGGGCGGACGGCAAACAGAGCCTGGAATTTGCACGGCTAAAAGTTAAACACAACACACAGCCGGATCTCGTCAGAGGGCCTGGCACGGCTGCCTTCGCGGGATCCGATTAACGGCGAAATAAAAGGGCCAGAGAACCCACGCAGCAGTGTGAACAGACGCCCTATAAAAAAAGTCAAATCCGTGGTAATCAAGGGGACCGAAAGGTACCTTTTAAAAAACAAAAAACCCATCCTGGAAACAAAGGAGCCGGGCTTTGTGGCTTTCCTGGGAGGGCTGTGGAATTAATGGGGAAGAGCACATGTGTTTGATAATCTTTATATGGCAAAAGACCCATCTTTCAAATATGTCACAAATTCATATTAATCACCTTCCCATTGCCTTCCGTGGCACAGCTATTCCAGTTGCCTTGGGCAAAATTGGGAACTGTCTGGTTAAAAAAAATGTTTTACATTATAATTTACAAGAGCCTACAAGTCCGGTTTCTTTTAATGGAAAGAACAATTTAAAAAAAAAAAAAAAAAGAGAGAGGAATATATATATACACCCTGGTATATATACACTATATATATTAATATATATATAAAAGACAGATATTGTAACTCCATCTGGAAAGAGAGAATGTTTGATCTTAACAATGTAACTTCTAGCTTTCAAACAGGCTCAGAAAACAAGAAGTCAGCAGGAGTTCAGATAAAGGAAGCTTAAAAGTCAAATAATTCTGACTCTGAACTCGAGACTTCTTAGACTCAAGGTCCTTTCCTTTACCCATTAATGGGCTGACTTGTGAGCTCAGGAACAAAGTGCTGCAATGTGAGGATTTCTGAGAGTCACTCATTACAGATCACTGAGTGGAGTCTGAGTTGCGGAAATCAAAGCATCCAATCTGGAGTAACTGGCTGAACTTCTGCTTGGAACTAATTTGTTCCGAGTTCGGCTCACCTTTCACCTCCCGAAGGCCCTGAGTAAAGTCCCTACCGGGGTCAGCAGCAGACGGCACTGGGGGGATCCCAGCTCGGCTTTAATGGTCAGCAAATGGGCACCACAGCCCCCAGAAGGTGGGCAGGCTGTCTGGTAGGAGGAATGCGGTGGACACGGCAGAGCAGAACAGTGCCAAGCTTCCTGCTGCCCCACAGGGCCTTGCTGCAGACACTTCTCCTAAACTGGGATAAAATGCCCTGCTGAGAAGTCCCCCACCACCACTGTGGGCCAAGGGGGATGGTGGTAGCCAGCTTAATACCCTGGTGTGTCTTTGGCCATCCGTTCCAATACCTGTAAAGGAACTGAGGCATGCCAAGCAGGGTTCAGGAGTCAGGACTCCTAGTCCTATTCCTGGCTTTGCCACTCACTTCCTCCAACATGTGGAGCAAGATAGTCCTCTCCAGGGAGTCAAATCTGGCTTCAGGGGAGCAGCTGGTTTGGAGGCTGAACAAATCCAGGCTTAATCCAACATGTGGAGTGCCAGGGAGGCAGCGCTAAGCAGCACAAAGGGATTCTCCAACTCGGAGGAATTTGAAGCAGGGAGATTAAATTATGCCCCCAGGGGGCCCCAGCAGTTCAGTGGCAAAGCACACACTTGAACTCTGGCGTTCAAGGTAGGCCTGGCAGGGTTAAACCGCTGAAGCAGCCTTTGTGAGGGGAAGGGCAAGGTGTCACCCACAAGCACCCACAGCCAGGGCTGTAGAAGGCAAAGGAAAGGCTCTGCAGAGAGCTGCTTATTGCACTGCCAGTATTGCCACTCCTGCTGCAAGCACTCCAAGGTGTAGAGAAAGCACTGGGCTTGCACAGGCAGGTTGCTTTCTCAGCACTGTGCCCTGGGTCCACTGCCTGCCACACTGTCCCCATCACACCAGGGCCTGGGACACCTCAGGGTTACCACGGTGCAGGGTCAGGAGACATACATGCCAGCCAGCAACCACCACAGCAGCTCCACTGCTCAGAGCTGACCCCAGCCCACTGATCTTTCAGAGGTCATGATGCTGAGCAAGAGGCACTGGGGCTGCTCCTGCCGGCTCTGAACAGGGCAGGTAGCACCACGACCATGCAGCCTCTGCTGAGCTCAGCCAATCCTTGGAAAAAGCTGGTTGTGGGCCACAGGCTGCTGCTCTGTCCCACTGCCACTTTGTCCGGAACCACAGGAAAGGTTCCAGGCAAGCACAGTGCCAGGCCCTGGATGACTCCCCAAACTTACCTGAGGCAGGCAGAATGCAGGTCCATTCCCCTCCTCTCCAGGATATCCCTCTAGCTGGGATTTAACCCCCCCCCCCCCAAAAAAAGGTAGCATAAAATGGTCACAGTGTGAATGTGCTTGACCTTTTGTCTTGGACTAATCTAATTGTGTCGTCTTTGTGTAATCAGCCGGTAAAGGTCAGTGCTGTATTTAACATGGGGGCCCTTTAGGTACTGAATTTGCCTTGCAGTGAATTAACTTGATTATATTTCTTTCAAATATGTCAGAGACCAGGTCAGTTTAACCCTCTCTCTGCTGCCTGAGCCCACCTCTTTGTTCCCATTTCCAGGAGGTGGAACTGAGGAACAAAGTGGTCAGAAACTCACATGTGGGTCCCCTCCTCCTACAGCCATGGCCACGGCCACCACTCCCATCTTCCCAGTGATCACAGGCTCAAGGGAGGGCAAGTGTGTTGTGAATCAGCCCAAACAGCTTGCAAGCCAGGACACTCCAGACCACAGGAAGGGGTGAGATTTCAGATTGAATGCAGCAAGAAGAAAAACTTCAGAAGACTCCTTTGCAAACATGAACCTGTCTCAGCAGAACACTTCCTTACATCTCCATATTTTCACAATCAAACAGGACATTACCCAAATCCACAGACAGGTAAGGTGTTCTCAACAGCCTGCAGTATAGTGTACGTCTTAGAAAGTGAAGGTCTGTGCCTCTCTACCAGGGGCAGCATGTCTGAGGCATTGGGGATGCTGCTGTGTGGAGATGGGCAGCTTCTACCAGGGAGTTCAGCTCAGCAGGGCCCAGGGACTGGACAGAAGGAAAACCAACTCCTTGGGCCTGAGGCAGCAGTGAGGGGCTGGGTAGTCTGCCCACATGGAGGCACGGAGGAGAGGCTGGTGACTCACCTCCTGCATAGGTACATGCACAGGACATTGTCACAGGGCTCACAGTAGAAGAAAAACCTTAAGTTTGACTTCCCTTTCTCAGCAATTGAAGTAGGGTACAAAAAGATCCTTTTGCTCTTCCAATACCTCTCCTTCCCAAGCTTCCTACTCCAGGCATGTCTACTGCATGACTCCAGGGATATGGGCAGGTCATGGTTCATCACCTCAAGACTGCTTTCCCCACTTGCTTTTCTCTGCTGACCAACCCTTATTGAGCTGTGCCTAGAAGGAAAATGCCTCAGGCCTGCAGCTGTACTGGCATCACTTTTGTTGTCCTAGGGCAAGCTCTTATTACTCAAAGCTTCACTTTGGTGCACGGTGGCACACACATCAAGCCATCTGCTTGCATGCAGGATGTAAAAAGCACTGCTGACCCCACCTATAGCACCAAGAACACTGTCCAGAACAGGAGACAAGCCCAGAGAGAAGCATTGAGACCTTGGGGGAACAGGTATGCCTGGAAGGAGAGCAGGGCATCATCCCCAGCTTTTGTCAGGGCATCTGCATCGGAGACCTGAGTGCTCCCTGTTCTGCCCCCCCGACCTTCCTTCTCACCGAGTTGGGGGTCAGTGGTGCTCCTACTACATCAATGATCTGGTCCTTGACATCTCCCTTGCCCTCCTCGATGCCAAGCCCTGCCTGGCCATCTGGATGGACACCTTCTGCACTGAGGGGGCCAATACTACCAGCCTTGGCCAGGGCCTCGTAGCGGTGCCGTAACATCTGCAGCTCATATTCACAGTTGGCAAAGGCTTGCTTCAGTTCATAGAGCAGCACCAGGTCACTTCGCAGCTCATTGAACATCTGCACAATCTCCTCTGTAGGCATAGGGTTGAGATCTAGGGAGAAAAACAGGTTCTGTTAACCACCCAGACCTGCAAACCCACAACAGCAAATGCTTATAAAGGTCTTGGCTGCCCATTCGCTCCCACAAAGACAGGCAAAGAGCCTCGCTCCCACCACAGGGATCAACAACCTCAAGGGCTGGAAACCTGTTATTTCCAGGCTGACCTTCAGCTCTGACCAAAGAGTAAGGATGAGTATTCGTGACATGGTTTAGTGGTCATGGCAGTGTTGGGTTGGCAGTTTGACTTCATGATCTTAGAGGTTTTTCCAAGCTTTAGTGATTCTACTATTCTACAAAAGTCCAGGACTCAGCAAATGAAAGATGATGGAAGAAGCAGATCAAACCAGATGACTGAACCCATCAGGTCATACAAAGGGAACTAAGACTTGGGAATAAGTCTTCACCCACTGCTGCAGAAGACAGGAGAGCTCCTGCTGCTCCCTACACCTTCACCAACAAGAGGTGGGCAGGTTGAGCTCCCATGCCTCTCTTGCTCCTCCCAGGGTAGGAGTGAGGCAGAGAATTGCTCTGCTGCTGTGTAACAGACATGCTTTAATGCAGACCTGAGCTGCTTGTAGCAGAGACTGGCAGATCACTGCCCCACACCATGCATTCTGCTGCAGACCATCACTTGTGCACAAAGCCAAGAAAAGCTGCATGTTCTGGAGAATAAAAGGATGAAGCTCTTGTGTTTGGTCTGGTATAAAGCAGTGGCCTTATGCCCACAGGGCTGCCCCCATGACCCCTTACCACTAGCACTGTGTTCACCCACACAAAGCCCAGGAGTGTTTCTACACTCTACTGCAGAGCAGATCTGGAGCACCAGGAAGTCCTAAAGACACCTATGTTTTGTAAGGCAGGAGTAAGTCAGGAATCCTTCCTTACTTCTGTGGAAAGTGAACTCTAGGAGGCACTCACATCCTTCCCCAAAGCTTCCCCAGCAAGTAAAGATGATAATTGGCTTATTTTTAATCCAGAAAGGCAAAACCTCTCTGCTTGGGCCACTTTCACCAGCCACACAAGGCCTTCAGAACCATGCAGAGCCTGAGACAACCTATTCATCAATAAACCAGGTGGCCCAAAAACCTAGCAAGAGTTAACAGAAGCAGTACTGGAAACAGGCTTGGTAATGTCTTGTAAACCAGCAATAAGCCTTTTTTGACAACTTTTCTATTTTTTTTCTTCTGTTTTTAAAAATCCTCACAGCCACAGCAGGGGAAAATGGGACCATCAGGTGTCTAATCAAGGGGCACTGCATGCTGGGACTTGTAGTACCTGCAAACTGTACCCACTGCATGGAGGGCAGCAGCTAGCCATGGGCTGCACTTCCCCTCTAGCCACGAGCAAGTGGGTACTGCACATATTAAGTGAACCCTTCTTTCTGCTGCTAAGACACTGGAGTTCAAGAGTGAGGGATGTGTGTTTACTTGCCTTTCAGCAGAGATGCTCCAGATTTTCACACAGCATGCAACCTATAAAGGGGGGATGAACAGTCCCAGGCACATTTTGGACTTGCCATCGAGAGCAGTAAATTAAGAGAAAACGAAGCTTGAAAAGGAGACAGGGCAGCCCTGAACAATGCATGTGCTGTGGTCACTAACACGCTTAGAAGTACCTCTCCTGGCAAGGCTGAGATTTGCCTTCCTAATACTGTGCTGCTTCTCTTGATGGTTTAAAAGGGCCCAAACAAGAGAGAAACAAAGGCTCTTTTAAAACATTTTTCTACTGGGAGGAAATAAAAAAAGCCCTGTGCATCTTGTTCTGGCTTTTACCCTCTCTCTCTTTTTTTTTTAACACATAAAATATTTTAAAAACCATTCACATACTGTTATTCAAGAAACTGGCTGTATTACTAGGGGAAAAAAATAGCCCATCTCGAGAACAAAGGCTAGCTCTGTGTGTCTCTTTCTCTCTCTCGTGCCCCCTTTACTCACCTACTCCGAGTTCCATCAGCATCTGCTCCAGGGCTTTAATCTTCTTCTGTCCCACCGAGCTTGGCAGTTTCATCTGGAACACAAAGGTAACAGAGCCACACAGCTCAGAGATAGCCCTCACTCACAGCCGTCTAGTTCAAAAGGCAAGAGAGCTTTTCTTTTTATAGTGCAGGGGGAACAAAAAAAGAAAGGGAGAGAAAGGAAAATCAAGTGGTAAGAGAGGGAGACAGGGGCTGAAAGTTTTCTGACTAGGTCCGAGGGCAGGTATTGAAAAGCCCGGTCGTGATGGCTTTTATTTTCTCTCTCGTGTGTGTGCAAGACACGCTGTTTTACAGTTTCCATGTGTCACTGAATTAACAACAAAAGTTCTTCTTGGCTTCAAACCCTCTCCTGCGGTGCCCAGCCCATCAAAGGGCTCATTTACACAGCGGCTAATGTGCAATGCTGCCCTACTTTATTCGCTTTAGCCGGTCTGATTAGACTCATGCGCTAACAGACTCACTTCTCCTTTTACCTGCTGAGCCCCAGACCTGTGGGATTCATTTACAGAGCAGGCTTTATAACAAAGGGGAGAGACAGAGAGAGCACAGTTACTTGACTGGCGGAAGTGTGAACACACATTTACATCGGAGCTAAGGGGCTAGGTGAGAGAGGAAGCATCAGATGTGAGCTATGAAAGGCAACTGGAGCTGGCCAGGAGAGGAAGAATGCATACACTTAGCAGGGTCCTTCCTCTGCATTCATTTGGGCTCTAGCAGGAGTGCTAGCTGCTCAGACCAAGCATTTATTAGATTATGAGCAGTACAAATGGTGCTGCCACAATATGGCAGGGAGAACAGGTTTCCAAGCCCTGCAAATATACCCAAGAATGAATTAAATCACTTTCCTCAGCAAAGTCAGAAAACAGACAACTCTCAACGCTGCAGTGTCAAACACCTTAGTACACACAAGCATAGGCTGTCCTTCCATATCCAGCCCTAGGCAGATGAGCTCACACCTCCTCCTGAGGATGGACACCACCAGTCCAAGCTGTCCAGCAGGTCACCGAACAGCCAAGAGACAAGAGCATCCCACAGCCATCCTGCACACCACCTACTGATCAGTGGCCCCAACCTAGGCCACACCAACCAAACCTAACACCAGATTAGACTTGAAGGGAGAGCCATTCTTTACTGCACCTCAAAACTAGCCCATTGTCAGCTTACTTGTAAGCCACAGGTTGACATATTCAGACAGTGCTAGTCTTAACTTGAAGGACACAAATTGTTAACAGAGTCCAGCATCTCCTCCTCACTGAAGAGCTCTGGATACACAACCACTTGTGTGATTATCACAGCCCTGAGAGGCTGTCTTCATCCCTGTCACTAACACTGATATCACACTGTTTCTAGCTAAATGCAGGATTTCCTTCTGTTAAACACCAGCTGGCAAAGTGTGCTGTACTTCAAGCCAGCTTCAGGAACAAAGGAAGAGAAGCAGGAAAAGCTCATGCTTGGCTAGGCTAGCCAAGACCTCCTGGTCTTGGTTTGTTGGTTAGAGGAAGAGCATAAGCTTTTCTCCTAGGAGGTTTCCACTAGCTCGTGGAACTACTGGCAACACAAATGAATAACCTGGCAAAGCCTTCAACCATGATGTTATCCCCCACAGGAGTCTGGTCAATGAATACCAAACCAAGGTCTTCACTGACACTCCAAAAGAGGATGCAGCAGGGAGAGGCAGGACAAATTAATTTAACTTCAAAGAAAGGAATGGTAGAGATGCTCAGGAGGAGCAGGGCTGTGAGTTTAGTTCAAAAACACATCAATTAAGCTTCCTTTTAATTCGGGCAGGAGGATCTGGTCTGCAAACAGGAAGGCTTCATTGGTTTCTCAAAGCAAGAGTATATTTTAATTTTACCATCATTAAGAAAATGTTATGATTTATGTGGCTGCTGTCGGACTAATATCTTTAGAATTTAGCTGGCTAAGCCAATTCATCTCTAAGACTGATGAAGGTTGATTGCTCTCTATGCAAAATGTATTAAAACTAAATGAGCAGTCTATTACTCAAATGCTGCTGATAATCTGTTAGCCAGGGTCCGTTAGCTGGGCTAGTGCTAGCAGCAGACAAGCCTTCGTGCCCTGTACAGCTCTGATAAGCCCAAGCTTACTTCAGTAAGCCCTTCTTTGTGTGGGGCTTTGAAATAGATGTCCAGAGATGTACCCAAGTGCTGGAGCAGTGTATGACCTGCCCTCATTCCCGAGGAACGAGATAATCTGCAGAAGCAGAAGTCCCAGCCAACGGCACAGAGAAAGCTCTCTGGCTCGAGATGCCTGCACTGGGATATGTGGTTTCTGCAGGCCATATCTCTACATAACGAAAACACCACTCAGGGCAGTGTCATGGCTTACACCACAGCTCCTGGGATGTTCTTGGTGTTGTCATGGATTGAGTCCTCCACAGGGGCTGAGGAAAATTATGTTCCTCGGAGAACTCCAGTGAGCAACCACAGCTTCTGAGGTGAATGGCATTTGCCCTTTTCTCTCCTTCCTTATACTAGACTATTATTGTTATTTATTATCTTTAGAGTCCCCACATAATAATAATACCTGGGAAACAGATTGCTCCCGTCAGAAAACTGATTAGGCAGGATTTTTGAGGTTACTATATTCTGGATGTTCTTCTCCTTTGACAACCTCTCCCTACAGCCCTCTTTGCAACACCAGCCTGCGTTTATAATTACACCAACATCGCCTTTGATTTAAGGACTGTAATCCTTTGTCCTCGCTATAAACAACCTGCATTAAACACATGAGCAGCATGTACCAAGAGAAAAATAAATACAGAGCTACAGAGAATTGTCTGAATCAACACAATGAAGCCACAGCACCAAAGCCTACCTATGCAGAGAGGAGCCTCAACTGATCCTGGGATGCACAGCCTCTGCCGGCATGCTCCTGGACTAAGAAGCACAGGGTACACCAGTACTGACCCAGACTGCTCTGCCCTGAAGGAGAGCTGCTCAGGGCTAAGCAGTTTCAATAGGTGGACAAAGCATCCACCACACTTCCACAGGAGAGAGTCAAGAAACTTGTGGTTGCCCCCGAGCAGTTCAGTTTCTACAGAGGATCTCACCACAGAGTACCCTTGAGGTTTAGAATGATACAAGATTTTTATTTCATGTACGAGACACTCTGCCAACAAAACCTTGCTAATTCACACTAATGACTAGAAGACCTACTGCAAATTAATTGCTAATTGGCAAAATTCATTAAATGAACAAATGTGGTAAGAAGTAACTGAAGAGATAGCTTCCCCAAACAGACTTGGTTCATTTATTTGTGTGTGCCATTCGGTTTCCATGATTTATGTTAGTACTTTTAAGCACAGCTGCAAATGCATTTGAGTATATTTTGGAGAAGTAATGAAGTCTAAGTAATAGCAGAGGCTACAGCACAGTCCCCTGTTGTGTCTTACAGCATCACCACCTGGCAGGTAGAGACTGTCACAGTGATCTGTGTGCACACTAGGAATGGAACAAGTCTGCAAGATGTACAGAGATTTAGTTAGGCTCCATGTGTGATTATACATATAAGGTCATCCTAAATGACCTGCTCTCAATTTATTGCTTTCTTCATAAATGTTCAATTTCTGGTGCTCACAACTTAAAAAAAAAAAAAAAAATCCCAGTTTTGTGCTGAAATCTGAATCAGTGGCTATCTGGGTATTTCACATGTACCCTCCCTGATGCCGCACTTCATTTTATTCTTAATTTGAGATAATCTTTTCCTTAAGCAAAACCCTCCCCAACCCTAAACAATATGACTGTCCTAAAACATTAATCCCAAAACCTCCACACATCTGACCAGTGTCTGTACAGCTGTAAACTGGGGTTTTATGCATCAGCACTGGAACTGATGTTCAGTACCAGTTCAGCACTGTCGCAGAGCTCAGTGACATTGAAAACCACCTTCCTCATGGATTTCAGCAGCAAGAAAACTTTCTCATTATGAATTTTCTTCATGGATATCTTTAAAGTACTGAATTACTTAGTGGGTTTCTGGGAAGTGGTGCTAAAGTTTCAGATGAATAATGTTTTTTTTGCATTTTCTGGCTTAAGATGGGGAAAGAAGGTGAACCTTTCCCTGACTGCATGGCTCTCCTGTGCAGGAATGGAGAGCCTCCACTCCTGTAGAGTTTCAAGACTCAAGGAAGGAAAGAACCATATTAAGTACTCTAGCCTTAGAGCTCTGAAATTTAAAAACAAAAACACAAACAAGCAAAGAAAGAAAAAAGCCAAACAGATAAATTCCATTTCATATATGCATGTGTACATCTCTGGGAATCTAAAGTGCTTTACTGCTCAGAAGTGCTGTAGTGGAAGGCAGACAGGCAAATGGAAAGGAAATATGCAAAAGTTAGAAAAGTTTGAAATTGCACAGGTTTGTTCTGCCTCAACAAACATAAATGCTTCCTCCTGCCCCAGCTTACAGCCATGGACCCCATGTCTTAGATCAGTGCTTGCTGACCTGCCAGACTAAGATTCAAGATCAACAACAATAGTCACACTGCTATGCCATCTACTGTGCTGTGTAACACATGAAACAGCCATCACTCTGAAATGCACAGGATCATCAACTTGCTCCATCAATGATGCTAAATAAGCCAATCTTTTAAGAAGAAAGTATTTCTATACTAACTTATGTTAATGGTTACTTCAGGGTTGTTTAGGACTGAAGTTAGACAGATCCCACTAACTGCCCAATCAGATGTGCAAAAATGCAAATTGTGTATTTGAATCCTCCCAGTAAATTAAACCAGTTTCACTTGTTGGAGGAATACACCAAGGGAAAGCTTTATCAAGGGTGGGAGAGGCCAGCAGATCCCAGAGAAGTGCAGCACAGCCAGGCGTATGGCAAAGTAGCACTCACTGATCCTGCACACATTAATGCCTCATTATGCACCAACAGCACCAATTCAAGGGGTACAGCTAAAGGATACTTCCTAAAGGAACCAAAGAACCTGGAGCATCCATGTCTCAGCATGATGAGCTGGCTTTTCACCAGTGCAGGTTAACAAGGTCTTAAAGGTTTTTATACTCTCCACCCTTTCACCCCTAGGAAGGGGGAACACATTGTTCTGACTCAGCTCAAGTGGCCTAAAATGAGAACTTGGAATTCACATAAGTGGTGGCTGATAACCTTGAAGGCACCAGTTTTCTCCCACTGTGACATATAGGTTGTGACAGGAAACAAGACACCTGAGGAGACAAGAAGAATTCACACCTTGCTGAGGCTGCCTGACATTTCGAAGATGGTCATCTTCTGGCAAACAAAGTATTACCTGCCACTTACCAGTCCTGAGATTTCCTTGCTCTTAAATACATTTTGCTTTAAATATAGTGCAAGCCTACAAAGCAAGTGCAAAAGAACTACAGGAAGTCTATAGAGAAAAATAGCAAAATACATGGTGCAGGAAAAAGAACTGCACTGAACATTTTTACTGGAGGGTGCTTTATGTTAAAAGTACACTACCTGTATGACACTACAATATTTTGATCTAGGACATCTGCAGATTACCAGGTAGTTCTACCCCTGCATTGTACTACAGGACCAGAAAGTGAGCTGAGTCCTGTAGAGGCAGCTGCAGAAAATGGAAATGGCTGCAGTCTCTGATTTGCATCTGACTGAAACAAGGCAGGAGCACAGAAAAGTGTGCTATGATCACAGGGTGAGCCCTAAGATAGGTCACAGGAGGGAGAACTCCAAGGACAGTTTCACATAGTATATTAAGTAAACTTCCAGATCAGGTACAAATCCAAGAAACTGTGGCAAAACACACATCTAGTCTGGAACTGATGTTGCCTTTTTCTTAAATAATCTACCTGAAACTACATTTACAGAAATACAAAAAACCCCACGGTGACTAATTATGCTCCTATCGTTATAATGGTTAAGCTAACGAAAGAAAAAAGTAATATATATGGTGCTCTGTGCAAGCTATAATCAGATTACTTGACAAATGACACCTAACACTGTGTCACTATGGGCACACAAAGGTAGTAAAAGCTTCTCAAATCAGTCCAGGACTGGCAGACAAAGGTCCCCAAGGCCTCATACTGTTTGGTACCTGACAATTCAAGAGAAGCAGCAACACAGCGTGTCCTTTCCAGAACTGCAACTTACTTTAAAAGGCCCCATTACCATACCCTGAGTGCTCTCTTTATACCCAAGAGCCTACTAAGGCTTTGGTCCAGATGCTCTCCCACACCAAAGAGGTGAGGGATGCGTTTTCTTTCAGCAATTTAACATTAACTGCCTTTCGGTCTAGCTAAAAACGAGAGTGGAGGAAGTGCTGGATTCACCTTCTCCAGTTCATTCAAGATTTTGTATCCTTTGCTGTTCTCCTAAAAACTAAATACTTCAATACTTTCATCTTATTTCACTCTCCACAGGCAGGAGTTTGATTAGTAAATGCACCAGCACTCTCTTGGCCCTAATTAAAGGTCATGTAATACAACAAATAGATGGCAATGCCACAACATGACTTCGATCCAGCCCTGCATCATTTGTTGGTCAGTTTTACTCACAGAAATGAGACCACTACTTCCCTCCATGCTCCCCCTCAGGCTCCCCATGGAAATTACTCTCAGCCACTCTCTCGCAGAGCACAAAATGCACAACTTTGCTGATGAAAAACTGCTGGCAGAAGCAACAAGCACATCTCAGCTAAACTAATCCATGGGATGTTGAGATCTGGAAACATAAACTTTCCCACTTAATAAGGGTGTGCTGATCTCCATCAGATTGATGTCAGAATGCCTTGAAGTGCAATCAATATAAAACAAATAAATTATTAATTGCTCCAAGTAATTAAATTTATCAAATCCAAATAAAAATAATGGCTATTTTATGGAACTGCTTCCAAAGCTGAACCTCTGAAGGGACAGTATTGATCACAGGAGGACAGACAGATGTTTCACACGTTTGCAGCCGATGAGGTCTGGGATTGCATTAATGACAGGGAAGGAACCAAGCCAACAGCCTCCAATGTAAAGTAAACAGGTGGCGTGCTTGGCCTTGTCATTCTGGGTCAGATCAAACATGGAGAAGAAACATGTCTAAACATCTACATACAACCCCATCTTCCTCTAGAAGTACTGTTCACCTTGGAGCTGCAGAATGCACTCAGTTTCCACTCCAAGAACAAAGGAAAATGAAAGCGAACTCACACACACACAGAAACAGGTAAACTCTCACTTATTAATCACGGCTAAAAAAGTGCTCAGCAGGCTACCAAGTATTCCAGTTCTGGGCCCACCAGTTC
>VWYK01106342.1:39169-64347 GCA_013399775.1 Semnornis frantzii | reverse complement strand
GGGATGAGGCGGGGGACCGGGGGCGGGCGCAGGTTGCACAACCCGCCCAGCGCGGCCAGGAGATTCCTGAGCGGCGAAGTCAGAGCGGCCCGGCNTGGGGCAGAGTGGGAGGCTGGAAGGGGCATAGCGATTGTAGACACCTCGGAGGGGTGGAGGGGGGTGATAATCCCGTGGAGGTGGGTCCTGGAGACACCAGGGATGGACAGGTGAGAGGCCCAGTCAGGGTTAGGGTGGCAGCACCAGGACAGGAACACAGCACCAAACCAGGTCCTGCAGCCCTGGCAGCAGGCTCCCATGGGTATCCCTGTGCCTGCACTGGGTGCCACCTACACCCAAGTAGGAACTGTGCCAGGTAAGCCCTCCTGCTCACACTCCTACTCTACAGAGCACTCCCACGAGGAATGTCGAGGTCCTGGCCATGGCCACCAGGTACAGCCACTGCCAGGTCACAAGGAGCCATCAGGACTGTGGTGTGGCAGCATGGCCATGGGCACAGGGATATCAGAGGCACTAGGTCTCTCCCATATGCTGCCGCATCTCCTGCTGGTCCCCTTTGCTCCTGCTTTCCTCATTGCTGGTGATGTGCTGTGCACCACACACCTCTGTAAAGGGGAATTTTGGGCCACCCCACAAGCACCCAAGTAACACCATAGCTGCATCTGGCATGGCCAAAGGTGCCACTGGCCATGAAAACCACACCAAAAAAAACTCCTTACTTATGCCCCAGATGAGCAGCAGCCACAGCATCATAGCAAGGTCTGGGCCATTAGCGGCATCCAGGCACCCCTGGGTGAGGGGGCACATGGCGTGGGCAGCACCGTGGCCCCTCAGACCCCAGGAAGGCTCCAGCTGAGCTGCTGTTGTTTCAAAGGCCAAGTCTCTCCAGCTGACACCCTGGAATTAGTTTTTCTTCCAGAGCCCTTAAAAATATCTTGGATTTCTGACATGGGGACTCAGCTTCTGAAGGCGCTTCCAAGCTGCTGGGCCTGGGGCCAGCCATCAGCATCGGGGGACAGAGGCTGTCCAGCTCCTGTGCTCCTCCTCAGCACAGAGATCATGGCGGTGCCAGGGAGGAAGGTGGTGGTGCCAGGGAGGAATGCGGTGCCTGCCACAGGCGGGACAGTGCTCAGCAGGACACAGGCACATCACAGACACTGCCTGAGTCTCACAGCACTTTGGAGATTGTTCCTGTACATGGCCAGGAGCATGGGATGGCTCTTCCCAAGGGATCTCTGGCAGCTGTGACCCTACAGAGCCCATGGTTGAGGACTGGGGTGCAGCGAGGGTCCCAAGGGGCTCTCCCTGGATGGGATTTCTCTGTTCGTCCTCAAAACTAGCTTCCAGTTGAAGCCTGCAACCTGCTCCCCACTTTGTCAAGGGGCACTGGGGAAATCTGGGGTGGGCTGGGAGTGGGGTTGAGCCAGCAAGGCTGGTTGAGGGCACGGGGAAAGGTGCTGCCTTCCAAAACACAGGCAGCCACCTGCCTGCATGCCTCACACTGTTGTTACCATCTGACAGCTCCTGGCCAAGTGGCCTTCTGTGATTCAGCCGTGTTTATCCCAGCCCGCGGCCCGGCCCAGCGTGGGTTTCCATGGAAAACTTCCATCCAAAACAAGGAGAGAAGGAGCTACAGGGAGTGACTCAGCCACAACTGGAAGCTTCTGCGGGTGAAGCAGGGAAGGTGTGGGGGGGCTGTTCCCAATGGCTTGGTCTTGCTCCAGCAGCAGAGTCTGGGAATGGCTCCTGGTTCTCCCCTGCTGCTGCGCCTCGCAGGCAGGAGTCAGCCTGTAGAAAACATGGCACCTTCCCAGCATGCCCCCTCCCCACACTCAAGGGGACAAAGAAGAGTGTGAGATGAGTGAGGCTCAAACCCCATCAAGATCCATGCCTGATTCCAGGCTTGGTTGGACATTGCTTTTTCCAGTGCTTGCCCGTAGGTGTTTATACCCAGCAAGCCCCATGTTAGGTGGCTGGCATGGTGGGCTGCAGACGGCCTGAGTCAGGGGTGGCAGAAGGAGAAGGGATACAAGGAACTGGGGAAGAGATGGTGGGTGATTGCAGAAGGCAGCAGCACGTGCAATGCCTCTGCTTGTGCTGGTCCTCTCCCACCATCCCTGGGAGAGTGGAGAGGGCTGGGTGCTCTGCTCACCCAGGGACCTGGCCCCAGTGCCCATAGCAGACTCACAGTCCCAAGCAGAGCCCTACCTGTCACTGGGACCATGCGGGGGGCTCTGATGGCTGCACTGGGGGATAGAAATAGTCCTATCTGGAGACCAGAGGGTAATACCCATGCCAAAACACCCAGGCTCCCAGGCTGCTGGTTATCAGTGGCTGTCCTCAGCTCAGTGCCACAGCGGCCACCTAGCACCCAGGCCTGCTCTATCGCTATGCCCCTGGCTCAGGGAAGAAACTGCCACACACTGCTTTATGGCAAAATCCAATTCTCCTGGACCCTTTGTTTTCATTAATTTGTTCAAACTGGTGCAGGAGCCATCTAGCAGGAGCCATCTTCTTAATCTTCCTGGGATGATGAGGTACGTACCGTAGCACCCCAGCTCAGGTCACCCAGCCCTCAATGCTGCTCCTGATGGAGCTTCCTGCAGAGCCAAGACAGTTCTGTGCTCTCCCGACACACTCGGGCTCCTTCCCCCTTTCCCAGCGCCAGCGAGCTGCGGCGGTGCCTCCCCCCAGGAGCGGGAAGATGTCTGTCGGTCAGCAGCTGCGGGACCGCAGTGCAGGCTGGCAGCCGGGCACGGCTGCAGTGCCTCCTCCGCACCGTCCCGCTTGGGGGAGGGAGATGCTGCACCCGGAGACCACCGCGGCGAGCTGCAGCTCTGCAATAATTAAACAGCTAACCAACGGTGGGCTGGCAAAGCGCTGCCTGCTGCCAGCCTTCACCAGCGGCAGAGACAAAGGCCCCGGTGCTTTGTCATGGCTGGCTGCTGAATGTTTCTGTGCTCCCCGCAGCTGCTGCCGCTGCAGCCGAGGGCACAGCCCCAAGCTACACTCCTCCCCCACACAAAACGGCCTCTGGTGTCCTTAACGTGGTGTCCACCAGGTGACAAGACACTCCCTATTTTCGCATCACCTCGGCAGGCAGCACAGATGTAACAGAGCCCACCCAGTGATGCCCTGCGAGGTGGCAAAGCAGGCAGGCACTGCCCAAGCATCATCAGCCCCGTGCGACAAGCCCCAGGGCCGCGGGAAAACCAAACACATCTTCCCACCACCACTGCTGCTGTCCCACCTCACACCCAACAGGAAACCAGAGCGCAAAACACAGACCGGGGACCACTCATTTCTGCTGGGTTGGTTTTAACCCTCCACAGCTCCCAGACCTGTTCCCAGCTGACTGAATACATAAAGTGCATCTGTCTGCTGCCCCCGGGCCTGCTCCTGCAGCACAGTGCCCTGCACCCCTCTGCTACTACCAGCACTGTGAGCAGAGGGCAAACTGAGACATTTCATGCAATTTACCAGCTATATTGCACTGTACCCACAAAGAAAGGCATGGGAACAGAGCAGCCCTGCCAGCACGATACCTGACCCTGGCCTGCTCTAAAAGCAGTCAAGACAACTGCGATTCTAACAATAAAAATTTCCATGTGTTTCTGGAAAACATCAGAGCAAACGATGTAGAAACAAATTTTTCTCTTGTTCACAAAGGCAGTTAGTACAGAGCAAGATACAAGTCTCCCAACACACATGCTGAATCAGCAGATATTTTGTTCCAAAAATGAGCAGCAGCCCTGGCACTGCCATGGACAAGAGGATTTTCTAGCCCAGACCAGCTGGAAGGTTGGCCTGACAGTTTTCATCAGGGATATTAAAAACCACAACCTTTGGGGTGTCACAGCTGCAGGAGCTATGTGCTCTGCACAAGTTTCCTTTAGCCAAGCTGAGGGACACTCATTCTGACAGCTACTCAAGCCTCTGAAAGCACTCCACACAGAGCTGTCTGGCACTCCCCTGTCCTCAAACCCCCAACCACCATACCTGCATATTCATACATGTAACAAAATAGGGGGAAAAAAAGTAGTTAACAAAGAAGCGTTTAGCTTGGCCCTGTGCTGCACAGTGAGCTGATGAGGACTTCTCGGCCCCTCTGGAGAGCAGGGAAACACAGCAATGTTTCACCAAATCGGCAGACTGTACACGGCTTGCTGAAGCCCCATTTATTAGAGACTGTTACCTATCTGCCCCAGCTGCAAGAGGCTCAGCCTATCCCTGTGCAGGGCGGAACCGGTCCAAGAAGTCCAGGTATGCCTTTTTCTGTGGTGCAGCAGCAGGGACGAAGTGGCCACCGGGGTGAGAGAGAACAACAGGCTCCACGAAATGCTGAGCAAGCTCTCTACTCAGGGAGGCAGCGATAACAGCATCAGCATCGCCCACGACGTGCAGCGTGGGCAGGGCGATGGGCTCCTGATAGAAGTGGCCGTGGGCTGGGGCGAGGCTGGCAAAGCCGGCAACCAGGATGGCGAAGGTCACAGGAAAGCGAGGATCGCCGCGGGACCGCAGGGCGCACACCATGGCGGCCAGGGCCGCGCCCTGACTGAAGCCCAGCAGCCCGTCAAAGGGTCCCTGCTCCTTGAGCGCAGCCGCCACGGCCGACAGCGACTCTTCCAGCCCCTCTGGTGCCGCCGCTACCTCCCCTGCTTCAAAGGTACCGGGCCCAGAGAACCACCAGCCGCGGGGGGGGTCGTCCACATTGCCGTCTTCTCCGCCGCCGCCAGGCACGGGGTGCGGCGCGCTGACCGCCACCAACTCTGCGCGGCCACGCAAGGCTTTGCGCAGAGCACCGGTGCGCTGGCGAAAGCGGCGTTCGCTCTGCCGGTAACCGTGCAGGGCCAGCAGCCGCAGCGGCCGCCCCTCCGACATGGCGGCCGCCCCACCGGAAGCCAAGTGCCGCTTCCGGCCTCGCCCCCCTCCCCGCCGAAACGCACCGCCCTCATTGGACGGCACGGCGAAGCGGGCGGCACATACCCGCAGTGACGCACAAGCGCGCCGACAAGCGGTGGGAGGCTACGAAGCAGGGAGCCACGCCAGGGGCGGCAGGAGGCGGCCCCGGTGGGACAGGGAACTGCCACACGCAGAGTCTGCGGCACGGCCTGGCCTTGCAGGGAGTCCCTCCCCGCAGGCAGCCGGGATTGTCCTTGCGGGCAGCGGTACCTGTTCGGTTACAGAGTGTGGCTGCATTCGATCCGGTGCTGCTACCGGGAAGCCCCGGCGGTGTTTAACCCTCCCGGGAGGGAAGGCAAAGCAAGGCCCGGCGGTGACCCCTGCCTCTGCCCATAGTGGCTCTTGCAGCGTGGCGGCAGCTGGCCGGGGTGCAGGCTGTGCTCAGGAGGTTGCTGGACTCGCGCTGCTTGGCTTCTCTTCTCTGTCCACCGGGGCAGGGGTCGCGGGCGGCTTGCCCTGCAGCAGAGAGGCAAGGGGAGGGATGTGTCAGGATGGGCTCCAGCCCCTGCTGAGCTGTGATAAGCCTGCCAGCGCTCAGCCCACAGCACCCCATGGGGCATGGTGTGGGGATCCCTTGTCCCGAGAAGTCGCAAGGGCCAGGAGGGTGCTTGCACGGGGAAGTGCATGGCGGGGGGCTCATGTATCCTCCCCGGTCAGGAGGCACTGGCCCGTTACTGTTCAGCTGGAACGAAGCCACAGGGTGGCGCTTTTGGCACATGGCACTGGGCACCATGAAGCACAGGCACCGTACACCATACTGCACAAAAGACTGTACGGCATTTGGCACTATGGCACCAGGTGTTCATGCAATGCCACCACTCCCATCTCCTGTCCCCTCTGCCCCACATGGCAGCCAAGAGTGAAGGAACGCAGTGGGGACATGCTGCCCTGGTGACTCCTAGCACTGCAGTGATGCCACAATGCCCACCTGAGCTGGCTGGCCATGGCGTGAGGGTTGTGAGCCTCCATGGTTCACCGTCCATGGCCCCAGGGACTGGCTGGCATAGAAGTCCATGGGGTAAGGCTGCTGCCACTCAATGTCTCGGAGAGCCACTGCTGCCTGTAGAGGGTACAAAGAGCTGAGTACCCAGGGCTGGGAGAGGTCACAGGATCACAGGATGTCAAGGACTGGAAGGGACCCAAAGAGATCAAGTCCATGCCCCCTCCCAGAGCAGGACCACACAATCTAGCTCAGGTGACAGAGGAATGCATCCAGATGGGCCTTGAAAGTCTCCAGAGAAAGAGACTCCACAACCTTTCTGGGGAGCCTGTTCCAGTGCTCTGGGACCCTTACAGTAAAGTTCCCCCTCATGTTGAGGTGGAACCTCCTGTGCTGCAGCTCACATCCGCTGCCCCTTGTCCTATCCCAGGCAGCAGTGAGCAGAGCCTGTCCCCCCCTCCTGACCCCCAGCTATTTATAAACATTTATCAAATCCCCTCTCAGTCTTCTCCAGCCTAAGCAGCTCCAGGTCCCTCAGCCTCTCCTCATAAGGCAGTGCTCCAGTCCCCTAACCATCTTCATAGCCCTCTGATGGACCCTCTCCAGCAGATCCCTGTCCCTCTTAAACTGTGGACCATAGCAGCTTGGTGTGCTGAACAGCGCACTGCTGAAGCAAAGTTTATGGCACCAGGAATCCCACTGGCACACCTGGACTGCGCACAGAGCACAGACAGGGAGAGGAGGGAACAGGACACTGCCTGGCTGCAGGGACATGCCTGTACCACAGCTCTGTCGGAGGCTCTGGCACATCCTCCCCAAGCCATGGCTGGTTCCCAAAAAAGTGCTCACCTCATAGGGAGTCAGGAGTGGCTTGCCAAAGACTTCTCCCCAGTCAATGGAGAGCCGAGGACAGGCTACCTGCACCCACCTGGAAGGAAAACAGATGGCAGCAGATGGGGAACAGCATTTTGGGAAGAACAAGTCACAGTGAAGCCCTGAAGTAGACCCCTGGAAGGAAATGGAGCAGGCAGGGAGCATGGTCCCCACTGCACCAGAGCCACCTTGCCAAGGATAGACACATTTCCTCCCCAACCTGTAGGCAGAGCACACACAGTGGTGCACAGTGCCAGCCCAAGTAATAACAGGACGGATGTGGCTGGGATAGCTTCTTGTTGGGATCAAAGGCCCAGAGAGGGATGGGGCATCCTGGAGACCCTAAGGCAAGGGCTCAGCAGCACTCACACGTCCACATCAGGGAAGAGCTGCAGCTTGCTGGGGAAGATCTCTGACAGCAGCACCCGCACAAAGGGCTGGCCTAGGGCATTGAGACGAGACTCCAGGTGCTGGGGAGGGCAAAAAGACAGCTGAGAGCTCATACAGGTATCCCCAGCAAGCCCCTCCCAAGTCCTGTCCACAGCCCCTTCCTGTGTATCAGACCTTTTATGGGCCCCAGCTGTGCCCCATGACCACATCCCCATAGTAGTCACAGGCCAGGCACCACGGCCATGGCTCCAGCTTGTGCCTGGCTCTCCCCAGTGCGTGCCTCAGCCTAATGAAGTAATTACTGCTCAATGACAACAATCTGTTCTCGTTAGCAGCTGTCTTCCCTGGGACTCCCGCCTGCTGTGGGCTGACTGTGGTCAATGGCTGCAGGAGGAGGAGAGGGGGCCCAGAAAGGGTCAGGGATGTCCTTGTCCTCTGGAGGCAGCATTAATCACCCCCTCTTTGGCCAGCCCCAGACATATATGTGTCCTGTCGGTTATGGAAGAGCAGCTGTTGGAATGCTGCTGCTCTGCTTTGTGCACTGAACCTCAATAGCAGCTCCTCCAAAATTTCCAGGTCTCAAAGGGGCTGGCATACTCAAGGGGCCCCACTCCCACAGGTCTGAACACTGTGGTCCTGTTCTTGCCCAGCTGGGGTGCAGAAAGTGCCAGCATGGCAGCTGAGCAGGGATGGTGAACCTGACTGGAAGTTCATCCAATTAAAACAAACCCAGGGAATTAATTGCCAAGCTGTCTGTGCGGGGGGGGGGAGGGGAGGAGGGTCTCCAAGGCTGGACAGCTCTCCTCAGCAAGGGGCAGGTTTAATGAGCCCTTGTCCAGCCTCCCTCATCTGCTGCTAATTGCCCTGCCTGCTTAACTCAGGGGTGTGCAGACCTTGGCCAGTGGCTACTGATGGACTGCCAGCAGTGCCAGGTGAACCCTCACCCTGGTAGCAAGGGCACAGTGCTGAAGGTGCCATCACCTACCAGTCCTCCCAGCTCAGGAGTAGTGAGTGACAGTGTCTAGGCAAGGGCCATGGGGACAGTACCTGCAAGATGCTGGGGGAGCCCTGGCGCCCTAAGGTGCCCAAAATGAGCCCCCAGCAGCGGGCACCAGCAGCAGTGCGGATGGCATCCTGCCGAGCGCAGCGCATGCGCTCATGGTCATAGTGCTCCTGGGAGAAGACCTTGCTGTAGGGATCGTACCTGCAAAGCAGAGCTGGGCTCACACATGCCCCACCACCTGCTCATGCCCCATCACCTGCCCCCCATCACACTGGCCCTAAACGATGCCCATTCTTTATCAGCACTAACTGTTTGCCACAGAATCTCTCCCCCTGGCCCATGGAGGGCCCATCCAGCTCATTAGGGTGCAGAGAGAAGACAAGGACAAGGGACAGGGTGAGCATCCTACCACAGCCCCCCAAAACTCAACACAGTCTGAGCTTTGCGCTCAGCTTCGTGCTCAGTTCCATCCCTCCTGCCCCCCTCTCCCCATCCTGGCTCATAAATTATGAAGAAATCTTTGATTTGTTGCTTTGTTTGACGAGGAGAATTTTAATCAAATCCCACTCGGGTTTCGGCAGCTTCACCAGCGCCATAAACCTGACGCGCACCTCCCGTCAGTAACAAACGACCTACTAAGAAATTCAGATTTCACCAAATGGGCCCAGCCTTTCACTCCTGATATTTCATCTGCTTTCAGCAGCCTCATCATCGCGCTTTATGGCCTCTGCCTGCAGCAGCTTTAATGGCTGCACCTCCACCAGCTTTCACAGGTACTTGTCAAAATGTTTATATTCCCTGAGTCAATGGCTGGCACTCAGCTCCCCTCTGCAACTCTTTGCTCTGCCCCACGGCTCCTTGCTTACCTGAGCCCACTGTAGCCAGCTGCCTGCCCAGCCCTGGGGTGCACTGTGGAGACAGCTGGCTCTAGACATGCTGGGGAAGCTGGGGTGCTCCCTGCTACAGGGCTGTGGAGGACTGGAGATGGGCTGCCCATACCTGTATGCGGGTATCCCTGGATTGGCAATCATGATGGACTCCAGATGGAAGCGTCCGTCTCCCAAGTAGCTGCCGAGAGGGGAAGGAGAGCTACAGCACAAGGGCGACAGCAGCATCTGTCCATGTGCTCGCTGACCGTCCACGTGCTTGTTGATTTCCCAAGCTGCAGTGCACAGACACACCATGAAACCAAACTCCTGCACTGGGCCCCAGGGGCAGTGGGCACAGCCATGGCTCCCCATCTCCGGGCAGCCCCTTGGCACAAGGAGGCAGGAGAGGCAGCTGTTCTCAGGATGAGGAGAGATGGCCACACTGGCATGGGAGCTGCTCCATCTCAACGGCTGGTTCTAGATGTTGCTGCTTCCATTTCTAATCGGATTTCAAGTCAGCAATTACATTTCAAAGCCTTTCATTCAGCTGCCCTAATGGAGTGAGGGCTTGGAAAATGAATTCAGACGTAAAACTTGACTAGATTTTGCCCTTAATTGGAGAATGACATTTTGGGAGATCAAAGCTAATTTGTCTGCAAAAGTTAGCCCCAGAGACGGGGGAAAGAAGAAAATAATAATGCAGGGAGGATGCAGGTACAGCAGCTGCGTGCACCTGTGCGGGCAGCCAGTTGGTACCGCAACATGGCTCTCCTTCTCACCATGGCAGTGGGAAGGACCCACTCTTGCAGATGGAGTGCCAACCTGGCCACCCCTGCCTGCTCCCAGTGCTCCTGGGAAGAGATGGAAAACAGTCCCTCTCCCCCAGTGCTGGTGCAACACATGGTGAGGCCAGAGCCCCCACCAACCCCATGCCCCGCAATCACAGGCCCAGCTGTCCCCACAGCCACCCTTGGAAAGGCACTGGTGCTGTTGTCTCCCAGCAGAACGGGCAACAAGAGGCTCAACAGAGCCCAAGCCCACACCTGGGCTCCCCAGCTCCCCCCAAGGGTGGGGTTCTTGTATTTATTTATTCTGCAACGCACTGTATTCACAGTACATTAAGCATTTCCATTACCTAAAATAATTAGGTGATAGGAAGCGAAGTGCTCCCTCTAATTTGCTGTCCTTAAATAAAATTAATGTTGCTGTGATGTTGGGCCCCGGCCATTTGTCTTTTCCAATTATCCCCCCGCCCTTCCATCTATTATCTATTCTGATATACGACTCAATTATTTCTTCTGTGCTACAAGCACATGCCACTCTGAGCAGTGCCGTGAGCTGCAGAGGGCCTGTCCCAGCCTAGGGTCATCCCCTGGACATCCCCTAGAACCTCCCCACGGCCAGGCTTGACCAGGTAGGAGGGTCCTGGAGGAACCTGGGTACTTACATGATGGCGTCTGTATCCTGGGCGAGCCGGGGTGATGTGCAGCCCAGGATCTCCCCTGGGGACAGTGGCTTGCACTGGGGCACACAAACCTTGTACTGGGAGCGTAGCTCCTGTGATGCTGCCTGCAGGAGATGTGGGGTCAGTGTGGACAGACTATGGCACAGAGCATGGCCAAGGCTGGTGGTGCGTGGTGCTGCTGGGGACTTTTGGGGACACCCTGGATGCCACAGTTCCATGGGGCACCAGCGGCAATGGCTGTGCTGTTGTGACCCAGCACAGTGGCAGCAGAGGGGAGTCGGCCTGCCCACGGAGGGTAACAGCCCCACACAGAGGAGATGCTCAGAGAGGCTCAGCCAATGTATCAATTAAAAGACAGGGGAAAACGCTTAACGCTTCAATAGCCTCGTGTTTGGATAGACATGGCTCAAGAGGCTCATTCATCTCCTCCCGTCCTGCCCAGCCGGCCGTTCAGGGGCAGACAGACAGACCCGCCGGAGCTTCCCCTGCTGCTGCCGGCACTGCATCAAAATGCCAAGTGCTCCACTGCCTGCCCTGACATTTACAGAGCAGCTCCCCGGGGAGCCAGGGAGGGGTGCCGCCATGAAACATTGATCAGAGTTATTATAAAGCACTTGATCAACATTACGGCAGCAGCACATTATTGCAGTGACTCGAACCGGCACCAGCAGCACCCCAGGGCAGCTGCTCTGGCACCGGAGCTACGGCCAAGAGGCACTAAGCCAAAGCAAAGGCTGGGAGAGACGTAAGCCCTATCCCACATCATGCACTGCTGAAGGTTTCCCTCTCACCTGCAGTGTGGAGACAAACTGGATGGTGCTGACGAGGGCCAGGGAGGTGCCTGCTGCAAAGTTGAAGCGAATGGTCTCAAGGAAATGAGAAGAGTCAATCTTGATGTCCACAAACACATAGAGCATCTTCAGCCCCTGCCTGGCATCAATGGGAACTGGTGAGAGGAAGAGACAGAGTTAAGTGTGGGGTACCTCTGGGCCTGTGGCAAGGAATAAAGGTTGTCGGCAGGGCTCCCGGTGTCCCAACCACCTTGGCATGGACAGTCTGTGCCACCCCTCTGCCCACACTGGCACCCCAGGCAGATGGGAGCCATGGATAGCACCCGCTCATTCCTCTCTGGATAATGGCAGCCTGGGGAATCAATGAACACAAATCTAATTACCCCTGGTGCTAAGAAGCCTGTGTCACCACGATTAAGTGAATAATTAAAGTACACAGAGTCCACATCGATCCACAGCTCCACGTTCACTTCCCATTTTGGTGCTTTTCACCTGATCACAATTAAGTGCAAATTACTCCCTCCCGCAGGGCACGTGGGGCTGGGAGGGAAAGGTCCTGTGTGCTGCATGAGCACATGCCCCACCAGTGGCCACATCAGTGATGGGAGCACTGTGGGCAGCCCAAAAGGAGCCCAGCACTCTCTCAGCACCCTCTCAGCACCCCAGTGTGCTCTGTGACCCATTCACCCTGGTGTAGGCACTGCTGGATATGGCCCCTTCCTCCCCTTCCCTGCTGTCCATTCATGAGTAGTAGGCTCCGAACCAGGGTTTTTTATACTCCCTCCTTCTGCAACGAAGCACCGAGCACAAACATTTATCACCACAAAAGCTCACGCCAGCATTGCTTTTGGGACAGAGTCCTCAACTGTGGAGTTAGTATTTCATACAGAGCCTGATGCAATTCTTCAAACCCATTTATATGGCCCCATAAAGGTCCAGGAGGGCTGCCAGGTGCTGGGAGCACGGCAGCGGCAGAGATGCAAGAGCCTGCTGCTCACCACGGCAATTCTGCCGATCCACCTTAAAACCCAGAGCGTCTTATTGTTATTTTTGGGCTGATTCCATCCTGGGTGGACTTCAAAGTTAGCAGCATCTGGGACAGCAGCACAGTTTCCATGGCAACTGGATCCAGAGTACCGTCTGCCTGGGGAGCACAGAGCCTCCTCCTCCCTTCCCCGCCCAGCCTATGCTGCACTCGGCAAAGCCACCATCCCAGCCCCAGGGACAGTGGGACCCCGAGGCCCTCACTTCTCTCTGCTGTTGCTCCTGACTTCTCCCAAAAGCCACGGCTGTGGGGCTGGGGGGCAAGAGCAGCCCTGTTCCCACCGGTAGCTCCTGGATAAGCAGGGTCCTGCCACGTCATGGCCTTGTTGCTCTGCTCTTGGGCACGGGGCTGCAATCTGGGCACTGCGGCAGTGCGTGGCCACCAAACAGGATAAACACATCTTGCTATCCCCAAAATCCTGCCTGCTGGCCCCATCCAAAACCAGCAACCGAGGCTGGAGAATAGAAAGCTTAGCCCTTTGGGAAGGGATTAGCCCTTGGGACTAAGTCTCTGAGCTGGTGTCAAGTGGGACAGGGAGCTGCTTGGCACTGCACAGTGGCAGAAGCACAGGCTCAGTAGTGCCACGCATGGCTGCCTCAGCAGCGCCCCGGGGCTGAGTGTCACCTACTCAGGCAGCTGTGTCCATAGTGCACCAAGAAGTCAGCACCCAGGGCTCGGGCCGTGTAGTCATCCACGCAGCACGCACCATAGGTCACGTCACCCATCACCACAGCCTCTGCATCGGTGAACCTGTGGGGAGGCACAACCGCGAGGGGTCAGGGCTAGCTGCAGTCACCACTGCCCATCGTCCTGTATCCCCAGCCCCATGGCACACCATGACCAGGGAACCCAGTGCCGCCACTGAGCCCCTCGCCACGCGCCAAAAAGGACAAGCACTGGCTACTCTGTGAGATGTCAACATGATTAAGCTGGAGAGCGGTAATCCGCCTCTTCAATTGGGTAAAGCTGTTTGCAATTCAGCGGATTATCTGCTCATCAAACAATACGCTGCCAGCTTCCTAATGCTCCAGCGAGAAGAGCATCAGAGGGAGACCCAGTGCAGCCTGGTGCCATCACTCCCACCAGCCAGTCCTGGGGACCAGAGGCACCAGTACGGGTAGAAAAGCCACCCTGGCATCCCCATGGTAGTCAGGCTGGCTGAGCTGCTGTCACCCTGTGCCTGGGCACTGCATGAGCTTGTGCACCCCAGTCCACAACCAGCTGCATGACCCATGGGTGCCAGTTTGGCCAAGCTGGGTGTGCTCCAGGATCAGCTGCTGCTTAGGTGGCATTTGGGGAAAGAACACACTGAATGAACACTGGTGCAGTCCCCAGTCCCTGATGCTCCAGTCTGAGCCCACCCAGCACCCACTGGGGGGTGAACAGGCACAACATTGATACTGGGCAACGGTGTCAGGTCTCTGGCATGATTCAAAGTCACCACCTTTGTGGGTATTTTATTGCACCATTTTGGGGGATTATTAGCTTGGCTGCTTTCCCAGAGAGCTGCTGTGGTAGTTTACAGATGAAAGTAGGTATCGTGATGACAAAGCCCTGCGCCTGGAGGGGCTGCTTAAACCAGATGCTAATTCCATATTTACACTGAGGTCACACCAGCAGCTATAGCTTGGTGCCAGAGGGGTTCCCCCTGCTGCTGGCACGGGGTTGCAGCAAAGGAGCCAGGGGAGGCAGGCCCCCTGGCACAGCATCGCCCTCCACCACTGGCACCCAGTGCTGGCTGGGGGCCAGGGTCCCGCACGCTCCCCCCTGAGCGCCAGGCAGGGAGCGTTACGTCGGCGGCGAGAATAGAAATGGTGGGCAGAGCTGGGCAGATGGCAGAAGGTGGAGAAATGGTGGAGCGTGCTGAATATTAACAGCTCCGGCCCATCCATCAGCACCCGGGGAGGGGGACAGGGGAGCAGCTCTGCCAGAGCATCCCCAGAGAGGGGGCAAAGCCATCCCCACCTCCTGCATCCTGCCTGGGCCACTCCCACTCCCTGCAGTGTTGCAACGACTGAGGACACAGTTGGAGAACATCAGAAGATGGTCAAGATCCTGCCAGTACCCAAACCCTGCGGTCTCTTTCTGCTGACATGGTCCAGATGGGAGGACTCCTCTGCCACCTTCATGGCCATGCCATGGGGCTGGGGGCTGCCAGTAAAGGTTCGAGAAGGATCTTTCCCATCCCCCTGAGCCCCCAGCCCCCTCCTCTAATGAGAGGTGATGAGATGAACATGAATCAGACTCCACACATCTCAGCAAAAGTGGAAAATTATTCAGCTCCTTAAGATTCAGGACGGGGAGGTCTGACTCAGAGCGGCAGCCAGCGCCGCTTAATTTTTTATAGATTAAAATGTATGCAAATTGGCCCAAACCCCAGAGAAAGTCCCTGGGGGTGAAGAGCAAGAAAGTGAAATGGCAACGGTGGAGGGAGGAGGGCAGAGGCTGGTGGAGGCGTCCGTGGCCCCTACCCAGTGTGCAGGGCTGCAGCCGGCAGTACATAGCCACCCAACCATGGCCGTGGAGAGATGGAGCTGAGCCCTGCTCCAGCCACAGGGAATTGTCCCACTCTGGCTGCAGGGAGCAGAATTGCAGCTGAGCAAGAAGCAAAGAGGCCACGGGATGATGCCCGGTGAGGAAGGAGCCCAGTGGTGCTGCCATTGCGGCTGGCGAGGCTGGAAGGGTGCCGTCAGGAGACGCACGTTGGCAGCAAGGCGGCACGCACAGGGGTGACCCGCGTCGGCTGGGCTGGACGGTGGAGCGGAGCAGCAATCATCTCCCGAGACAAATCAAAGGCAAGCGTGGGGGCCTCCCCTTGATGTTTTAATCAGTTCAGTGTTGCCAGAGCCTTTCATCAAACTACAGAGGAAGGAAACATCAATTAGCAGCCACCTGCCTCCCACGCGGGCCAGGGAGCTGCTCACCAACCAGACCAGACTGGGATGCAGGCAAGGGGCAGCCACGGGAGCGTCCTTGCTGGTGTTTCGTGCCCCTGTAACTCACTGCAGCAGCACACGGGACTCAGTGGTGTGGCACCAGAGAGGACGTGGTGACGGGGCTGGGGCTGTCCCCACCCCGTGCTGAGCCACTCACTACAGCTAGGAGCTCATGAATATTGAACGTGTGGGGAGGTTATTCATCTTCTACGTCCTGCAAACCTCGGCTCATTCTAAAAAACCGCCCGGCCTTAGCGTTTTTCTCATCTCCCCCTAATTCATTATCCCCTCCCTTAAACAGATGGTTCCCCAAATCCCATTTATAAAGTGCCATGCTCAGCACTGACAGGATGTACACCTGAGAAGGCCAGGTCCTGGCCCCATTTCCAACTGCAAGGACCCTTGGACCCTTCGGGTCCCTCTCTTCCCTGGCTGGTGTGGGATGGAGGAGACAGTGATGTGGGAACGAGTTTGGGGTTTACAAGGCTGGGACAGCCAGATGTACACAACCTGTCCCCAAGCACGGGATGGCTGCTCCTCACTACCCCCATGAAGGCGCCAGGCTGGAGCAGCCTTGATTTATCCTAGCCCCTCGACAAATAAATGAGAGCATTTGTTGCTGGCAGGAGCACAAGGTCCCCTGACACCATGGCAGCGTGTGAAGAATAGGGCACTGGTATTCATCCCATGAAGCAGAGCCGCTCTCCCTGGCAGACGGGAGCCCTCAGCCCCAGAATCGTGTCCGGCTCCAGCAGCCCTGGGCAAGGAGGGGACTGCAGGGACTGGGATGAAAGAGGCCAGTCCTGGCATCACAAAGCTGCCAGAGGCCTGAGCTGGCAACATGATGCTGGGGTGCCCATATATCCTGCCAGGGATGCAGAGTGAGCTGCTGCTTGCTTCAGAATCACACACCTCACCTGCATGTGGCCCTTCACAGCAGTCACACTATGGGTGGTGTCACCTCCCTGGCAGGAAACGTCTGGGGATAAGCAAAAGGGTCATGCTCTGCAAACACCCCATCCACCCCTATCCCTGGGGAGAAAAGCAGAGCCCCAAAATCACCCCACAAACCCTGCACCCACTGCCAGCACCCAAGCCCAGCCTGTCCCAGGGACGGGTGCCAGCAGGCGCTGTTGTCCCTGGGTGTTGGGGGCTGAGCAGAGCCCCAGCCGAGAACAATGTGCTTAATTAGCAGAGCAGCCCATCACCAGGCCCCATTACCAGACTCCCAACTTCATTAGCGCAGGAAGGCTGCACGTAATTAAAATAATGAGTTTGCAATTTTACTGCAAACACTGCTGGAAGAGCCCCGCTGCAGCTGGGCAAGCACCGCCCGCGAGCAGTGCAGGGCCCCACGGAGCATCAGCAAGTAAGTCAAGATGGGCAGAGGTGCAAGTCCCTGCAGTTCCCCAGGAGCAGCCACCTCCAGCTGGGTCCTCTCCTCTGAGGGGACCTTCCACTCTGTCCTCACTGAAGGTGCCAAGCAAATCCTATCACACCAAGGGGCACATCCCAGGTGTACCCCAGCTTTGCTAGCCCTTTAGTTGAAAAAAATCCAAACCCAAAGTAAAGCAAATGCATGGTGATGGCAAAGCCACTGCTGGCCATCCTGTGCCCAGGATGTTCACTCTTCCCAGCAGCCAGGCCATGGCACTACCTGCTGGTGCCAGCTCCACAGGTTACACAGGGATACAGGGTGGAGGGGTGGAGGCATGTGGTGGTGAGCACATCCCAGTCCTGGGAGGTGGCAGCCCTACAGACCCCACACACTCCCAGTTCCCACCAAGCCATCACCACCCAGGTTGGTGTTTAAATATCTTCAATGAAGTGAGAACTTCATTCTCCCTAATGACGCTGTTGCGTGGTTAATGACGGTGATTAAATTCTCCTGCACTGGTGCGGCACTGCGTTGCCAGCACCTCCAGGTCACACTTAAAGGACAAAGGGAAGGCAACATTAGCCAGCAGAGCTACAGCCCTCCGCAGCTGAGGCCACAGTCTGACCTGTGTTAGCATCCCAGGATGGCCCTTTGGGAGCTAACAGTGATGCCGACGGCTTCACCACAGAGATTCGTGCTACATGGCAGACCTGTTTAGCCAGGGGATTCAGTGCCCTTACCACCTGCTAGTCCCAGGAGGGGACAGCCCATGTGGCACTAGAGGCTTGCCAGACACACCAGCCCTTGCTATCACAGCTGCTGGCCATAGCTGAGCCATAGCAGGGTACTTCAAGCCATGCCATAGCACTATGTCAGGGTCATAGTGGAGCATTTTAAGCTGTGCCAAAGCTGCTGGGCTGCACACACAAAAGCCATCAAGTCATAGAGAGGTGCTAAGGTCACGCCAGGGCAGCCTGTGCAGGCATCAAGACAGCCATGGCCCCACTCTCCACCATCAGCTGTCCCTGTCTGTCCCTGCCACAGAGCCATGGCTGATTAGCAGGAGCCACTTGCTCTGTCGCAGGGATTAGCAGCTGCGGAGCCTGACAGCCGACTTTATTAACGAGGAATCAAAAGCCCAGCTGAGAGCCCAGCTGAGCCGTCTGCTCCAGCCCCAGCACGGGGAGAGGGTCTGCTCACAGCTGTGCCCCCCCTCACCAAGCTGCTGGTGCAGGGGGCACCACTGCCACCTCCCCGGCATGACAGCGGGTGGGCTGGGGGGCTGCCCCCCTCCCCAAGCCGCGGTCTGAGCTCCTCACACGCTGCCGCCCCCCAGCACGAGTTACCCTCTGCCGAATTACATCAGCCGTGACAAACGGAGCCGATTTGGAAGGTGCTGCCAGAGTGTCGTGATGTGGTTTGGGCAGCCCTGCCAGCTCAGCAGACCCCAGTCCTGCCACCCCCCCGCAGCTGGCCACTCGCCCCAGCATAGGTTCCGTAATGACAAACCTATTAACGCTAATTAACTGGGCCTCACGCCGGTCAATGCTGTAAGTGCACTCTTGATTTCAAAGGCTCCAGGCTAAGTGCCCCACCAGCCTTTCCGGAGGCAGCAGCTGTGACACTTCTACATCTTCATCCTCACAGCCCCTCGAGGCTTGGCAAGTGCTGGCGTGATGCTAAGAAGCCCAGACAGGATGCTGGGGGAGGGAGGCCCTACATGACAGCCCTCTCCTAAGGGTTCCCTGGAGGCCTGCTCACTCCCATGCCACAGTGGGGGACACAGTGACACCACCATACCCACATGTGGGGAAAGACAGACCCACAGACAGGACCACATCCTCCCTGAGACAACCCTGCTGCAGCAGAGTGAAGACATACCCCCATTCCCAGCCCTCCCCAGCACCACCAGGCCATGGCACAAGTATTTTATTAAAAGGCAGCTCTGGCAGAAGGGATAAACATTCCTTCTGAGTGGTGGCAGACATGGCTCTGTTTGAGCTGGAACACATGGATATGGGCACCATCACTCCAGACAAGGCTCTGCAGCCATTACCAGAGCCCACAGGGCAAGAGAAGCTCATTGCCATCCCCAGACCCCAACTCCCACCACCAAGGAGGGGGCTGCAAGGATGGGCTGCAGGGCATGGGCGTTGCTTGTTGAGCAGTGCTCCTCATGGACACAGGTATCCCAGGCTTGCTCAGCCCTAACACCCCACTGTTCCCACTGGGAAGGTGTCACAACATCCCAGGGCTGACAGTACCTTGAGCCTGTCCCCAATCTGGCTGTAGCAGCCACTGCTGGAGGAGGAGGCTGCAGCGATTCCTGTCACGTTGGAGGCTCATCCGGCCCCAGCACCGGGTGAGGAGGGGCAGCAGGAGCAGCGCCCGAGCTGAAACTCCACATTAGTGCCAGCGATGAATACTAATGGCAGGAAGAGGTAGGCACCAACCAGGCCACTGCCGAGTCACACCTCACCCACTGCAATGAAAGTGGCTCCCAAGTGTGTTCCCAAGACAGCAAGAACAGGGCTGGGCTCACTGCTGCCCATGGCCATCATCCTCCAGCCAGCAGCGCTGGTACACAGCACAGCCACACGACGGATGGCACTCAGTGCTCCCAGCAAGGGACTGGCAGTGGGGTGTCTCTGGGCGACGTGTGGTGGCAGTGAGGAAAGGATACAGTCCTCCTGTTTGGCCTCAAAGCCATCCTTCACGCTACCACCAACACACTGGCACTACCACATCCCTGCTTTTGGCCAGGAATCTCTCTCCATGCAGCACCCACCTCCCAACAGCACTCCCCCACCCTGGCACCCAAGAATCCCTCCTCAGCCCGGAGGAGCACCCTTGGCAGGGAGGGAGAGTCCAACGGGGAAGCTAGCACCTCGGCATCCACTGGCACCCACCGGGAAATGGGGCTTAAGGTTTCATTCAGATAAAAGAGCCCCTTAATCCTCTGCCTTTGAAGTCGGAGACATGAAAGCGGCTGGGTGCCAAAGCCAGAGAGGAGGTAGCTCCACTTAAAGGGACAAACCCACGCAGAGCCGCCCGCACTCACACCCATCCCCTCTGCCCCCCGCACCCATCCTCTACTCGCACCCACCTTCCCACCTCGCCCTCACCCAGCCAGAGTGTGGGGCTGTGGCTGGCACACGGGGGAAACGATGGCGAAGCAGGGACAAAGCCTGCGGGCACGGCTGCCTCTCCCCGTGTCACGGCAGCGGCTGCTTGGCTAAGGGCGGCGGGGACCCGAGCCTGCTCGCCCTGGGAAGGCAGCTTGCTAATGAGAGTCGTAACCCCAACGGCAGCCGAAGCCTGCGGTGCTATTAGCACTAATTCATTGTGCGAAACAGCGAGGGGCAGCGGCAGCGAGGAGAGAGCCGGCGGGCGGAGAGGGAGGCGAGCTCGGCAGTGAGGAGATTGCAAACAGTTTCGGCAAGGTGCCTCGGCAAAGCCCAGCTCCTCTGCATGCCTCCCACCTCACCCTCACCCCCTAAGCAGCACAGAAATTCAAGAGAGCCGCCGCAGGGAAGGAATCACCCAGCAGGAGCCACCTGAAGACATCCCCTCAAGGCCATCACCATGGCCTCACACCTCCCCATCTGGAGAAGAGCTATGCCCTGAGCATCCTAGTGCTGCCCCAAAAGTGGCACAGTCAGGCCATGGCAAGACCTGAGGGGACTTCTGTGGTGGCAGCAGCCCTGCTTCCAGCCCTCCCTTTGCCGGCTGTGCTGCCACAGGGAGCATGCAGGCACTGAGCTGGTGTCAGGAGGTTGTTAACATGGCTGCTGCTCAGTTCCCTCACCCGAGCAAGGGCCCTGACACACTGAGCTTGTCAGCAGCTCCCAGCAGAGCAGCAAGGGGAGGAGAAGCTGAGTGGCAAGGGCCAGGTTGGCATGGTGCCTATCCCTGTCCCCTGTGTCTCTGTGACTTGCCGCAGGGCAGCAGCATTGTCTGTGCCCAGCCAGGCTGTGGCCAAGGTTATCTCTGTGAGGGCAGCTATACCCTGCACCCTCCTCTGTAGCAGCACTTGGCCTCCTCCTGCTCAGGCAGCCCTGTCTGATGGCCACCCCATTCATGTCAGCAGCCCCCATCCCCTTGCCAGCTCCAGAGCCAAGTGGGGAAGTGTGGAAAAGCCATCATCTTACCTCTCAATGATGTCCACGATGATGCAGGCAAACATGAGGAGTCCTTCTGGCATCTGCAGGGCCACTGAGAAGAGAAACAGTCCTGGAGTTAGGAGGGGCTGGGGGGGACACCCCTAATGGACACTTGAGCACTAGCCCCCAGGGTAAAAATGCCCAGCAGCAGCTGCAGAATGGCTCTGCCCAAACCAGCCAGAAATCAGCCAAATATCCCAGTGGCTCCAGCAGCCAGGGTGCAGATGGTCCTGCCTTGGGTCATATCCATTTTCCCCACTCCCACTCCGTCCCTGCACACACTTCATCCCTTTTGGAACCCGCTGACACTGCTGTGTCTCTCCTGCTTCCCGCAGCAGTGAGTTCCAGATTTTAATTATGTGCTGCACAGGAAAAGGAACTTTCTTCTGTTTATTTTAAACCTGCTCCTAATAATGTAAATGCATGCCCCTGGTTCTGCTGGTACAAGAGAGAGTGAATAATCATCCCCTATTCAGCCTCCCTGCATCATTCACAATTCTTTATCCCTCTATCATATCCCTCTTCATTCATCTCTTTTCCAGATAAAGGATCTAAATCTATTTAATCTCTACTTGTACAGAAGCTGTTCCAAACCTTTGATCATCCTCACTGCCCTTCTCCACACCTCCCCTCCCTGCTTCTCTCCCCATTTCAGGATGGTGGCCGGCAATGATGCAGTGTTGTGCCTAGCAGGAATTTATTCAACGACAAATGATGTTTCCTGGTGTGCTCCCTCCTAGCAGCTCAGAACAATCTTGCTGCCTCTGCAGCCCAGCTTGACTCCCCAGGGCCTGGAGTCCAGCCAGGAACCCCTGCTGTGTCCCCCCAAAGGCTGCCCCAGGATGTTGGAGAAAAGCAGGGACTATGCTGGGGAAGATGAATGGAGGAGGCTCCATTAATCCCATTGTCCATCTACCTCCCAATCCCACAAAGACATGGTAGTTCCAGCAGTATCTACCCAAGCATTTCCTCCAGAGCCCCCTCCCACAGAAAACTCTGTGCTGCTAAGTCCAGCCCGTTGGCCAGCACAGACCTAGCCCAAATTGGACTAACCTTGCCTTGTTGCAACCTGCAGAGCCCACAGAAAGCTGTGTAAGCTCTGCCAGCCCCTTCCCAACCTGGCAGAGCCAGACAGCTCAGGGTCGTGCCATCCTCCAGCCCATTTGGGACTGCCCCCCATGCCAGACTGCTGCAAACAAGCGGATCTGCAAAAAGCTTCCCTCCCCAGCGAGGGACTGGCAGGAGGCAGCTGGGTGACGTTCTGCCAAAACAGCATAATGGGGTCAGAGGATGACACCCTGGACCCTGCAAACCCTGCAGCAGGTGGGGTGCAAGCAGGGCTGGCTGCAGCCTGCAGGAAGCTGCGTTCCCCCAGCAACAAGCCCCTGGCTGGGCTCTGCAGGCGCAGGTTTTTAAATCCCAGCATGGCTGGCTGGCTGATGGGCTCCGCTCCCAGCTCTGAAGCTTAAATCCCAGCCGCATATTTACATTTAATTAGGAGGTGCCAAGCAGCAAAACACAGTAACGAAAGCCAGAGAAGCACGGCTGGGCGGCCTTGCCTCGTCCTGATGGGCAGCCCTGCCTCCCACACTGCAGCTAGGAGGGATTGGACAGGCTCACAGCCTCCGGGAGCCCCTCAGCATTGCAGCCGGGACCAGCTCAGGCAGCAGCTCCCAGAACATCCCCCATGGCACCTGCCAGCTCAGTGGCAGCAGGTAGAGACATTCCCAGGAGGTCACAGCATTTCCAATCTGGCTCTGCCGGCAGCTCCTAGTGCCACACAGTGCTGTGAGCAGCCCCTGTCTGAATGTGAAGTGAGGGTGAAGACACTGGTGACACCTGGGGACGGAGAGGGAGGTTCCACACCCTGATGCCTGTAGCTGATTACTCACTGAGAGCTGTCTCAGCCACAGCAGGATGCACATGCTGACGGGGAACAATTGTCACCCTGCAGCACCACAGTGCCTGCTCTGAGGCTACTATAGCCGCTCCTCACCCATCTCGGGTTACAGCAACCCCCGGAGCAAGGTTGAGACCACAGTGCAGTGCAACCCAACTTCCCAACACCCCCTCTCCAGTGCTTCAATGCCACGCATTGTAGGGCTCCCCCTGCCCGGCCCCACCAGCCTGGCAAGAAAGCACAGGGAGAGAGAAGAGAGCAGCAGGGACCTGGCCAGCATCCCAGACACATCTCGCAGGCTGACAGGTCTGTGCAGCTCAACCTGTCCTGTCCAATGTGATTATAATCCAGAGAAACACATCTATTAACCCTGCTCAAGGGAAGAGGAGCTCACCAAGACAGAGCCTAACCATGCCAGCACATGCTGGGCATCTGAAAACCATCCCTGCCCCAGCCTCACAGGCCCTACACCCCAACCCAGATGGGTTTCCTCACCACCAAGGAGTTCAGCAGCACCAAACCACCATGACGAGCCCCAAACCCCCTCACCCCACCAGGCCAGTGCTCACCCTTCTTGGCCTGGGCCTGTTGGATCCTCCAGATGGTCTTGGGGATCTCGAAGTTGTAGTTTCGGGGCAGGGCCTCCATTGCCTCTCGCAGCTCAGTGTTACTGAGGATCTCCTCGGGGATCTGTTGCACCACTCGCCGTGTGTGGCCTCGGGCTGTGAGACAAACGGGGTGGCCTAAAGGAGCAGCTGGGAGGCCAGCACACTCTGTACCTCAGGGGCCACCAGCATCCTTGTTCCCCTCATGCCACCACTCCTGGGTAAAGCGAGTAGAAGGGGGCAGTTTTCAGCCCCTTGTGCTGTACCTGGGGCCGGTTGCAGGCACTTTTGGAGGGAAAACACCTTTTTTGGAGCACTCTAACTATGTGAAATCCTATGAGTGGGGCTGACTCTTCCCACACCTAAGGAGACCAGGCACAGCTCCCCACAGCTCACCCACAAGAACCGCGGGGGTCCTTCCTGCCCCATCACGGGGATCCCGTTATCCCACCGAAGAAAAAAGCAACAACAGTGATCCAGGCCCATCCCCAGGAGCCTCATCCTGACGCCGGCCCCCGCCAGCAACCGCCCCCCTACAGCTCGGCGAAGCTGGAGAACGGCGGGGGAGTGACAGCAGGGGGATTATTCACTATTTCCAGCCCAACATCGGCACTCATGAGCCACCAAACCCTCCCCGCACGGCCCACGTCAAACCGACAAAGGGCCGGTTGGGCCAAACCGGTNCCGCGCTGAGGCAATCGAAATAGCACCCGGTGCCGACCCGGGGAACCCAGAGCTGACCCTGACCCAGCCCCAGCCCACCTGTGGCAGGCACCGGGACCGCACTCCCAAGCCTCCCGGAGGCCGCCATGGCTCTGGAACACGTGAAGGCGGGAAGGCAGCACTAAGCGAGCCAGACACTAGGCCAGAGCAGTCGCAGGCCGAAACATCGAGAGTGGAGCGCGCCCGCGGGCCCCGACGGGACGGACGGGGCGGCGGGACCGATGGGTTTTGGCATTGGTCCCGACGGGCACTTTGGAGGTGTGCAGCAGGCTGTGATAAGCGGTGCCATGTCGAGGATATTCCTGCGTCACGTCCAGGGGTGTGACTCCATGGCATCCCCCCCTCCCCGGTGCTGACAGCCGGGGGCTGCCGGTCCCTTGCCGGTCCCAATGATAGCAGAACAACGGGGCGTCTGGGTCGGTTCCATGGTGACGGGTCCATGTCCTCTCGTATTCGCGTAGCGAGTTCTCCCCTAAGACCTTGCGACTCCTGAAGAGGAGGAACTCGGGATAGCGGAGACCCCCTAAGGGCTGGCAGAGGTCCGAGTAGGCAGCGGGGAGTCCCCAGCGACAACAGGGACCCCAGAGGGAAAATGAGGACAGCAGCGCTTCCGGTGGGATAACAGGACCCCACTGGTGGGGTAGAGAGAAGGAGGAGAGAGGGATCTTCGAGGAAGGAGGTCCTTGGGCAGGAGAGATCGCCCCGCGGGGCAGCGGGGACAGTCCGAGGGGCAGCGAGGTCCCTGTGGAAAGTCAAGACCGACGTGGGGAGTGCGAAGACAGCAAGGACTGTGGAGGCAGACGTGACAACAGGGACCGGGGCACAGAGGGGACGGTAGAGCTCCCGATGGGACATCCGTAATCCCGGTAGGATAGCAGCGACCCGGCATGGCAGAAGGGATTATAAGGGCGAGAAGACACCGTAGGGAACAGCAGCGATTCGGGGAGGTTGGTTGTGGGGGACACGGCAGGGACCGTATCGGAGTGGAGGCGACAGCGGGAACAGCAGGAGTCCCGATCGGTGGTGGGACCTCAGCGGGACACCATGGGGCCATAAGGGACGGAGTGGGTGGTGGGGACAGTGCGGACGGCAGGTCGTCAGGGAGCGGCAGGAACGATATTCAGCAGACGGGGCAGCG
>VWYK01106342.1:13444-27521 GCA_013399775.1 Semnornis frantzii | reverse complement strand
GAGCGGGGGGGGGGGGGCAACCAAGAGACCCAAAATGCCACTGGTCTCCCCATCTGGTGCTACATCCCCAATGTCACCTCCAAAGTGCTGTGAAGGGACTGTGGCAGTGTCCCAGGTCCTGCTGGGAAGGCTGAGCATCTCCTGACCTCCTTGCTCCAAGCTGCTGCAAAGCCAGAGCCATGCCAGATGCCTGTCATTGCCAGATGAAGGCTGAGGATACCCCCTGCATCTTGGGGACATTGCTGGGAATCCTCAGAGCTTCCCTAGACTGAGACTTCTCAGTTCCCAGGCCTTACGCAACCATTGGTTAGTGCTCATGATGGAGCAGCAGATTTATGATGCAAAAGAGTAGCTGCTTGAACCTAGAGGGGATTCCTGACAGGGATTTAATGATCCTGCCTGGAGTTTGCTGTGCAGTCACTGGCCAGGCTGCCAGGATTTTCTAAGAAAACTTTCATGTCTGGGAGAGAAAAATGAAGCAAAGCAAGCGGTCTGTGCCACCCATGCAAGGGGGATGGATGGGAGGTGTCCGTGCACCAGCATGGAGCCTGGGGTGGTTGGAGGATGCTGCAATGGGCTAATGGGTCTGTGTAACCCTCAGACTCAGGAGTCTTGTGTTGCCTGGAGGCTGAAGATTAGCAACAATTGCCCCTTGGATGGGCTGCACAGCTTGGAGCTGGGCTATGTTGCACAGCAAGCTTGACTGAGGCTTGGTCTTGCATGTCCTATGCTTTCCTTGGCCTCTTGATTGTGTACCACAACTTTGGAGCTCACCAGCAGTGGTACAGGTGACTTGTGAAGCCCTTCTTGCATGCAAGCCTTGCAGGAGGGCCTGCAGTTGATAGATGCTTTCCTCAGTTTTAAGGACATGTGGCTGAGCTGTGAGGGTGCCCTTAAGGGTCAGGATCAGCCCTAGGCACCCCACCCCTCTCAAAGAACAAGTGCCTGCTGGGTTGGGGTCTCTGGAAAGGAGTTGATGGCACAGTGACCATCTTGCCATTGCAGGCAGCCACCTCCGGCCCAAAGGCAACCAGCCCCACGGTGACACTGCCCTGTCCCCAGGCACACTGAAATCTTGCTCCTGAAGCATACACAGGCACAGTGGCATCTTTGCCACAGCTGGGGCCCAGATTGACAGTGCCCCCCTTTAGCCAGCCCCAGGGGTTGCCCTCTTGCACCCTGTGCTGGCAGCAAGCTGGGCTCTTCTCCCTAATTCTGCTTGATCCCTGCTAATGTCACAGCAGATGTTCTTATTATCCATTTAAACATATAATCCTCCCCCGAATCCCACTAAGCTCCTGGCCTCCCCAGTACCTCATGGCAGTGCGTTCCACAGGTTAATTATGCATTTTTAATTAATCACTGAGCAGAGGGTGACCCACGGATGAGGGACACGAAGATCCAGCAGCGGGGAATAGTCATCAAACTGTCCCCAGGTAGAGCTATGCTGGTGCTCTGCTCTCCATGAACATCAAATTCATAGAATCATAGTATCATAGAATCATAGAACTAAGCAGGCTGGAAGAGACCTCCAAGCTCACCCAGTCCAACCTAGCACCCAACCCTAGCCAATCAACCAGACCATGGCACTAATTGCCCCATCCAGGCTTGTCTCGAACACCTGCAGGGATGGCAACTCCACCATCTCCCTGGGCCGCCCATTCCAATGCCAATCACACTTCCTCCTACCATCCAGCCTTGACCTCCCCTGGCACAACTTGAGACTGTGTCACCTTGTTCTGTTGGTGGTTGCCTGGGAGAAGAGACCAACCCCACCTGGCTACAACCTCCTTTCAGGTAGTTGTAGACAGCAATGAAGTCTGCCCTGAGCCTCCTCTTCTGCAGGCTGCACACCCCCAGCTCCCTCAGCCTCTCCTCACAGGGCTCTGCTCCAGGTCCCTCACCAGCCTTGGTGCCCTTCTCTGGACATGTTCCAGTACCTCAACATCTCTTTTGAAGTGAGGAGCCCAGAACTGGACACAGATCCAATTAAACATTTTGCATGTTCTTGAAATATGTAAAAAGTAGTAAGACCACTCCAAAGATGTTGCACTGAGCTCCAGAGCTTCCCATTGAGACAAGGGGTGATGGGGAAGCCACAGCAGAGTATCAGTGTCCACTTGAGTTTCTGTTCACACTGCCCACGACACACCCAGTCTCTGGACCACACCTGTGCCATAATTCCTTAGTGCCCTTAATTCTTCTGCAATTCTAACCCTGAGCACTTAATGAGGCACAGAGCAGATGCAGCAATCAGGTAAGACTGGCTGGCAGGCTGCTGCCAGGAGATGTGTCTCCTGGACCTTGTGCAACTTGGGCTGAACATCACCCACTTGTGGGCTGGCAGTGGGGAGAACACTCACAATAGGATGCCAGGGTGTCACCTTGATGGAGGAGAAGCTTTGACAGCAGTGGTGGTGGCTCTTTGGCTCAGGAAAGGGTGCCTGAACACCCCATGTTGGGACCAGGTGAGTACCCACCAATACTTCCCCTAAGGGACCTGGGAGTGGGGCAGCTGCGTGCTGAGGATTTGCAGGAGCAGGTCACCACCCTGCACTGAAACCTGCCTTCTTTTCTTGGTTCTCCTTTTCTCCTCTTCTCCAGGCTAAACCACCGCATGGCAGTCAGGGTTGGAAGGGACCACAAGGATCATCGAGTTCCAACCCCCCCTGCCATGGGCAGGGACACCTCACACTAGATCAGGCTGGCCGCAGCCTCATCCAGCCTGGCCTTAAACACCTCCAGGGATGCGGCTTCCACCACCTCCCTGGGCAACTCATTCTAGGACGTCACCACCCTCATGATGGAGAACTTCTTCCTAAAATCCAGTCTGAATCTACCCATTTCTAGCTTTGTTCCATTCCCCCTAGTCCTATCACTACCTGATATCCTAAAAAGTCCCTCCCCAGCGTTCTTGAAGCCCCCCCTTAAGATACTGAAAGGTCACAATAAGGTCACCTCAGAGCTCTAGAAATTCCTGGTTTATGGATCTGACATGACCAGAGGATGGGATGGATGCATGGATGGGACTCTCCATGCCCCACCAAACTGGGAGGAACTGCATCTCAGGGCAGATTGAGTGGGGTAGATTTAGGTTGGATGTTAGGAGGAAGTCCTCCAGGATGAGAGTGGTAAAATACGTTGCCCAGAGCCGTGGTTGAGTGCCCATCCCTGGGGACATTCAAAACCAAACTTGACATGGCCCTGGGCAACCTCCTCTAGTGGGAGGTGTCCCTGCTCACTGCAGAGGGGTTGGACAAGATGACCTTTTGAGGGATCCCTTCCAACCTGATGCATTTTGTGACTCTATATGACTAGAGAGCTGTTTGGGTCCCACCTAGGAATGATGGAGTGAGCGTGGGGGAAGGAGGAGCCAGGCAGAGAGGGAGGAAAAAAGAAAAATTAAAATCACATGTTGTTTTTAAAAGGCATTTTTGAGTGAATGCTGAATAGGGCTTGGGAAAATTGCCTTAAAGGGCTGTTCTCTGCAGGGACGGAGCTTTTTATGGAGCACGAGTATTTTGAAACTTAATTGCACATTTGCACGGGCTAGTGTTTTTATTTCTCTCAGGTCTCCGAGGTGGTCTTTGAAGATTGCTGTCTCTCTGTAATGGTTTTCTTTATCTCAAATAAATTCCGCACACCTGCGAGGTGGAGCTGCTTGAAAGAAATGATGTTGAAATTGGCTCTCGATTTAATAAATCTGCAAATGGAGCCGGGATGCAGAGAGGCGAGGTGACTGTGGGGCTGCCTGCGCCTCCTCCCCTCTCCCCACCCTTCCACTGCCTCCCCTTCTCCATCAGCTCGCTTTCAGCTTCTCCACAGGCTGGGACAAGTGCGGGGCTGAGCCATGCAGGCCCAGATGGCACCTTACCCTGCAGCAGATGCTGCCAGCACTTCCAAGGGAGCTCTGGCTGATCATCCTACAGTGCAGACCCCTCTGACGCCTGCCCAGCCACCTCCTCCTTATATGCATTACTCTGGCATAAACCTGCCCATGCTTCCGAAGCTGGTGGCAAAAAGAACTGAGTGGAGGACAAGTCCTGTGAGGAGTGGCTGAGGGAACTGTGGTTGCTTAGTCTGGAAGAGGCTAAGGGGAACCTTTCTTGCTCCCTACAACTACAAAGAGGGGATTTAATAAATGTTTATAAATATCTGAGGGCTGGGGGGGACAGACTCTGCTCTCTTGCTCCCTGAGGTAGGTCAAGGAGCAATGGATGGAAGCTGCAGCACAGCAGGTTCCAGCTCAACACAAGGGGGAACTTCTTGACTGTAACGGACCCAGAGCACTGGAACAGGCTGCCCAGAGAGGTGAGGTTGTGGAGTCTCCTTGGGAGACTTTCAAGGCCTGTCTGGATGCATCCCTCTGTGAACTATGCTAGATTGTATGGTCCTGCTCTGGCAGGGGTCTTGGACTTGATGACCTCTTTGAGTCCCTTCCAACCCCTGACATCCTGTGATCCTGTGAACTACCTGAAAGCAGATTGTAGTGATAGTGAGATGAAGGTTGATCTCTTCCCCTAAGTAGCAAGCAATAGAATGAGAGGGAATGTCCTCAAGTTGCACCAGGGGAGGTTTATGTTGGATATTGGGAAAAATTTTGTTACTGAAAGAGCTGTCAGGCATTGAAACAGAATGCCCAGAAAGGTGATGGAATCACTATCCCCAGAAGTGTTCAAAAACTGTGTAGACATGGCACTTTGGGACATGGTTTAGTGGGCATGGTGGTGACAATTCAACTTGACAGTCTTAGAGGTCTTTTCCAACCTCAGTGATTCTGTCATTCTATTCTGTGAGTGTTTAGAGCCCTGTCTGTAAGTCTGCTGGGCTGTGCCAGCCACCCACATACCAGCGATTCCAAGGACCCTCCTTTGAGGACCCTCCAATGCCATGTTCTTTCCTGGCCTCGGGTTTAGGGAGCTGCGATTCGCTCTGACACCTCCTCCGGCAGCCATCTACCACGTGCTGCCGCCGGTTCTCCTGCTCCGGTAATCCATGCCCTGGCTGCTCAGCTCACCGGGGGCACATTCAGCCAGCTCTCCATTTTGGAAGCGGAGCAAAAGCACTGGAGAAATGCCTGCGGCACAGTCGAACGAGGCTTGGCTGTGCTGCTGCAGCAGGCAGAAACAAATCCCCGGGCAGCTGGGGCAGCGGGCGCTGGGCAGCCCCTGGCTGTCAGGCAGAGAGGTATGGGCAGAGCGGGAGTACACAGACAGGTTAATGGCACTCGCGGACGCCGCACAATTGGATTTTGCCTCCCCTGCTCCTTAAGGAATCAGCATCTCTCCCTTGCTCAGAAATCCAGTGGGAGCCTCGCTGGCAGCAGAGTGACCTGTCACCCACGCAAACCCAAAGGCCATTTAAACCCCTCCCTCCTCTTGATGAGCTCCCCAGACACAAGGTTACCTGCAGAGGCCGCACTGCCTCCCGCACAAAGCCTGGCTGCTGGCTCTTGCTCGGCTTCAGGCGAACAAGATGCCAGGCGACTTTATTGCATTGCTGGATTTTGTTCCACTCTGTTATTTGCCACGATTGAATTTGCTGCCGCTGATGCAGGAACCAGCCCAGCCCGAGCTCCCGCGCTGCCCTCGCCACTCCGGGGGGACCTCGACCTTGTCTCGGTGTCTCACTTAGCCCTCCTCTGGGTGATTCGGTGCCGGTGTGGGAGCTGGGCATTCGTCTGCCTTCCACCCAGCATCCTGGCATGATCCAGCTCACTCGCCTGAGCCAAACTCTTGCTCTGCTCCACATCTAATCGTTGACCTTGTCAAGGCTTTCAGAGAAAGCATCCTCCTTCCCAGCTCCCTCCACTCTCCTCACCCAAATGTGTCCCTCTGTCCTCATCTCCCTGAGCAGCTGTCAAAGTTTTGATGCCATGTGCATCACCACAGCACCTGAACCCCTGGGCAGAGCAGGAACACTGCAAACCCTCTCCAAGTTCTCGTCACACTCACTGGTTCGTGGTGTCAGTTGGGAACTGGCACTTCGTCTTTCTTTGCTTCTTGGACTTCTGTATAAAGCACCTCAGGCTCTCCTAAAATGGTGGTTTCTTGTCACCTTTACTCTTTGTGTTGGACATTGTGTGGTGACAGGGCAGGGAGCATACAACTTTCTAGTGTGAGTGGAGGGGTCTCTGACCAGCACAAACCTGTGTGGTGGCGCCAATGTTCTGCTCCCTCCCACCAGCACCGTGGCTGGACCAGACCTGGGACTGGGGCTCTCTCCATCACATCCCCAAGCCCTTAGTACAGACGTGGAGCTATTCCCAGGGTCTTAGTACACAGATCTGGGAGCCCCATGGGGCAGAACCAGCCATCAGTGATGCTGAAGCTTGGCTCTCTCTGTATCAAGTGCGAGGGCTCCTCTCCCCCACCGCCTGCACCATCGCCTCTGCCCCGTGATTGAATTAGGGGGCTGTAACTTGCCTCCCTCCCAGCTCTGGTCCCTGCCGCCGCGCCGGGCTCAGATGCTGAACTTGAGAGCCGTAATTGAATAAGTCTCAGGCAGACAGTGCGCTTGGATAGCCGTCGGGATCTCGCCTCCTCCTCGACAGCCATGCGCTGATTTATGCTCCCAAGCGACAGCCTGGGATTTTGCCTGGGATTTTGGGTCCACTGGGATGCAGTGCTCTGTTCCCAAATCGAGAAGCTGGTGGGATGAGTTGAGAGCAGGAGCAGGACTGCATGGGCTGCATTGGCGTGGGGTTCACCTGTGAGACCCTTCCCTAGGCTGCCCTTTGTCTGTGGGAGCGAGCAGCAATGGGGAGTGGAGGGACCCCAGGTCCTTATGGCAGCAGCTGCTCTTGGGCTTCCTGAGTGCAACGAGTTAAAAGCTGCAATTAGTAAAGTGCTGACGAAGGGAAGGTGAGGTGGGAAGCGAGTGGTGCTAAATGAAACCTGAAAGCTTATTTCAATAAGCACCGGCATGGTTTTCAGCTGTGATCACTTTCTTGGGAGATGGAAGACCAGGGACAGGATCTCGGAAAGGGTGAGAGATGCCAGGTGAGGTGAGGGGTGTTGCTCAAGGATGATCAGGTGCTGGCAATGCCCGCAGCACAAGCAGCTCTCTGCCCTTACAGCACAAGAAAATTTGGCAGGAGATTCTTTGTAAATGCCCCAAGAGGAAGCCTATTGGAGGCTGGCAGAAGCTGGAGTGAAAACTACGGCAGGGGAAACAAAGTGGGAGGGGGAGAGGCCAGCGCACCCTGAGGATGCTCACACCAGCTCTGAGCTGGGAGTGTGGTGGGATGTGTGTTACTCATTCTGCGACCCTGGTGCCTCCTCCACGGGGGCCGAATCCTGTCACAGACATGGAGCCTGGTGCCCTCCCATTTGCGTGGGGAGGGTTTTGGGGAGTGGTGTGAGCCATGCTGCTTTTGGCAGGGGATCCTTTTAGCTTGGAGAGTTGGCTGTTAGCTGGAGTGGGGGTTGCAGGGGGGAACGGAGTTGGGAGCCAGGTTGGAGAGGAGCCGGAAAGGGTAGCAGTTCCCGGGAAAGGCATTTCTCTTCCAGATGAGCAGGCAGGAGCCTGGGCAGGCAGAGGCAGGCAGTGATGGCCTCTCTCTGCCAGACATAGCTGTTCAAGCTCTCCACTGGTGCAACACTACGATGCTATTATTAGACTCCAGTAGGTCTCTGTGGGTAGCTGTGAACTCTCGGATGCCTCCAGTAGCTCTAGAGATATCAGGACAGAGCAGGATCTGCTGGCACTGGTGGAAAAGAAAGACCTTGGCAAGCTCAGAGGGGGTGTGGGTGGCAGTGAGGCATGGCAGAGCTCCCCTGGCATGGGGGCACAGGGAGCCATGCACCACAGCCTGGGCTGGAACCGTAGCAGCAAAAGGCAGTTAGTTGTCTAAAAAGAGGTTTAGCTGACAAGGATGCTATGGGGACACTCGTGGGGTTGGTGGTGGCCAGGAGAGATGCTGCCTCTGAAGAGATGCAGGATACAGGGTTTTGCATGAAGCTGAGCCTGAAAACCCCATCTGAATTTCACAGCATTGCTCTTGAATGGAAATGCAACATCTCCACCACTGCAGGAGCTGCAGCACTCTGGGACACCCCATCCCACGCCGGAGGAGGGCCACGGAGACACGGCATCTCCCTGCTCCCACCCTCTTCCCCAGCCTGGTTTCCAGGCAGGAGGGTTTAAATGCCTTTTATGTTGTGACTCAAATGATGAAAGGCGCAAAAATGAGACTAACAAAGATGAGTTGTACTTCAGAATAAAAAAAAAGTGAAAGCAGCAGATGCTGTCATAGGAATAAATTGTATCAACAGCGATTAGATGGGAAGTGAAAAGTCAGAATGAAGTTGCTCCCTCTTTCCTGTTTCCAGCAAAAACTTCTGGGTCCATGAATTTAGCCAGAATCAAGTAGGATGAAAGGCTTTGTCTGACAAGGCATTTCAAAGCATCTGGGAGCCTGCAGAGAAGATGTGGCCACTTGGCCAGGGAAAGGGAGGCCTTCACTTTTAATGAGCATTTCGGCTGCCTTCCTTTATCTTTCTGCCAAGATCTCCACCCCCCCCCCCAATTTCTGTTTCTGTTTGTGATTTATTTTAATTTTGCATAACATGCATTTAAGCAACACAACATGAGGAGGCCAAAGGTAAAACGTCTCTGTCACTCCATCCAGCTTGGCCTATTGCTTCTTGCCATAGACACCTCCCTGCTGAGGCCAGCACAGCCATGTTGGCTGCTGCCAGGTTGGCATCGCCACCCCTCAGCAGCTCCCATTCCCTTCCCAGCCCCCTGCAGTGATTTACCTTCTCTCTTTCTGCTGCAACTGGATCACGTGCAGGCTATAATTAATAGAAATTAGACTGTCGAGACCTTGCAGCCCCCATCCCATAATTACTTGGCCTTGCTGCATTGGAGACACCAGAGATCGGCAGGGAGCTCGCGAGCCACCGGCGCCGCAGCCCCGTAATGAGCTATTTTTATGAAGCTTTTAATGCAGGCACTCGTGTGGCACTGGGGGAAGTGCAGCATCTCCACAAAGTCCTCTCCTGGGGGGGTGGGGTGGTGGTGCGGGCGGATATTTTGGGATTAAATGCCACCATCAGAGCTAGACAAAGCAGGATGTTAGCCAAGTGCCATGTCCCAACTGCCTTCATCGCTTGCACGTTAATTCCCATCTTGCTCCAGCCACCTGCTGGATCTCAGGGGCTTGACAAAGTGGTGATGCTCAGCGAGCAGTGACACCCTTGGTCCTCAGCTCCCCCACATCACCCTGCATCCCAAGTGCCATATGGGACTGTGATGACACCCAACGAATAACTGGACGCATGGCATCTCCTCGGCAGCTCATTAAGCCTCCTTCCAGCCCCCGTTGTGAGGTACAGGCTGGCCCTGGATGCTGGGCAAAGGAGCGGTGGAGCGCAGCTATTCACACCGCTCTGCTTTTATCGCTGTGCTTTTCACCAGCCGGTAAAAAGTTCAGTGCAAAGCACAGGAGAGGTCTCTGAAAGGCAGCCACGCTCACGACCCAGTGTGCCAGCACCACATCTCCACCAGGAACAGGGGTTTGTTGGCGTCTGTGATGCTCTCGGCTGCCAACCCACTGGGATGTTCACTTGGAGGGCTTCTAGCATCATGTGCCTGCCCTTAGAGGAGACCAAGGACCTAGGGAAGGGTCCTGCTGCCCATTTTGGGTATGGGAGAGAGGTCCGAGACAGCAGGCTGGGTTCCAAATGACGCCATCTCTTTTTTTTTTTTTTTTTTTGGAGGAAGAAAATGTGACAGAGTTGGTGGCTTTGATGCCTGCCCGTCAGTCTCCTTCCCCCCTGCTGCAAGCAGAATAATGTGTCGCCGAGTGGGGAAGAAGGTACATGACAGGCTCCAATTTGCCCTCTTCTCCACCAAACACAAGGACATCCAGTAAATCTGAAATGCAGAAAGACTGAGAAGGGATGAAAGGAAGCCTGCGTGGCACGGCACGTAATTGGCTTGTGGATCTCGGTGGCACAGGACACTGCTGGGGTCGAGACCTCAGCAGGATTACACGTTTACAGAGCTAAAGCTCTTGCTATTAGCCATGCTAGCAGAAAAATACTGCAGAAGAGCCCTTCTCCTCCCTGTTTCGGGCCATCATCTGCTCCCTGCTCCAGCCAGGTAAAGGTCCATCCAGCCCATCACAGTTTTCTGCAGCCTCCGTTTTTTGCCTGTCCTGCAGATGCAGGTTGGATGGCAGGGCAGCCGAGCGTGCACCCAGAGCCCGGGCAGCTGTCAATTTGCTCTTCCATCTCACACTTGCTCTCTCCTGGCTGTATTTCTGATCCTGAAGAAACTCTCCGTAGGTCCCAGCCAGCGGCTGGCAGGGAAATGAGCTGGTGAATCTGCTTTTGCTGCACATGAGCCTACTCAGCATTTGATACCGATCTGCCTGGTGCTCGTCTGGGGTGGGTTTTGTCATTTCATTTGCAACTGTTTTGCTGTCGAGCAGCTCGGAGGGTTGGCTAGGCAGCTGCTTTACAGAGGACACTGTTCTTATTGCTGCTGTGAATGAACTACTTTGCATTTCTGTGAATGGGAAGGAAAACTTGTCACCTCAGGACAAAAAGGGAGTGGAAGTATCTGATGATCCCCTGAGATGCCTCAAACAATCCACTAAGCTCAAGTCATCCTTCTGCCGTTTCTCTTTCCTCGGGGGCAATTGGAATTATTAGTCCCTTCTCAAGGACCTCAGAATCTCCCTGTCTTTTGCCAGTTCTTGTCCTGGTTTCACTGTAGGCTGCTGGCATATCCTGCTGGAGTCCCCTCCTGTGCCAGGGACTAGCAGTGGATGCCTGGTGCCAGCTGGGGGTCAGGACAGCAGCACCAGAAACTAGTCAAGTCCCCATCTGTGCCTGAAATCCTGCAGTATCCATGCACATCAAGTTCAGGATGTCTCCTAGAGCATGCTGTCCTCTCCCACTGGAGCAGAAGCATTCTGGTGTCCATTGACACCTCCAGCTGTGGCAGGACCCAAAGTCTTGACTCACTCATCTGTATCATTTCCATCCAGCATGCCTATGCCTCTGCTCTGGGAAGGTCCCAGGGGCTTATGAGACACTGGTCCATCATACACCATGGGATGAGATGTACCAAGACTGGGCATTAAGAAGTGTTTCTTTACCAAAAGGGTGGTCAAACACTGCACCAGTCTTTCTGGAAAGGTCACCAATGTCCCAAGCCTATCAGTGCTAAGAGGCATTTGGATATAGCCCTTAAGAGCAAGCTCTAACTTCTAGTGAGCCCTGGAAGTGCTCAGGCAGTTGGGCTGGATGATCCTTGTAGGTCTCTTCCAAGCAAAATAGTCTGTTTTCCATTCCATTCCGTTCCATTCCATTCTGTTTTCTGGCTCTGCCTCCAACCCCGTGCAAGCAGCAGCCCAGCCTCTGATCTGGATAACCTTCTCCCAAAGGCTGGCTTTGATCTGCACAGTGGTGCCAGTCTTGTGCCCAGTGCCTGCAGCCGCAGGACCAGCAGTATCTAACTGCAGCTGCACTCCAAGGGCATCGCTGCGGTGGAAGGTGTGCTGCAAACTGGGGTTAAGCAGAGCACTTTACATGGGGAAAACACTCTCTGCACTCCTTCTGCTTCTGCATCTGTTAGTCCTGAAACAAGCATTTAAATTAAACAAGTTTCTATAGCTGAGTTCCCAATCCCACAGACACTTCCACTGTTGGCCTCCTTTTTTTTTAATTCCCCCCCCTTTTTCTTAAGCTGGAGCAGCAGGAGGAGGAGATGCAGACACAGAGAGGAGTGCTAATTAAAGAGGGACTTCCACATTAGGGTACAAATCCTCTGGACCAGCACAAGCCCTGCCAATTTCTGTATTTATTTATTATTTTTTCAGTACAATTGTAATTTCCAGCGGTGCCTCCAGCACCAGGAGAGAGTTCAGGGGCTGCTCTCGGAGAGGATTAGTGCGCTGGAAGCATTATTACTTTCCTTCGCTGTGAATTCAGGAGTGATTCCCTGATGGCTGCACTCTATATAGAACTGAATCGGTGCTAATTTGTTTTTGAGGATCACACATCCACCAACATGTGAAAGACAATCCTGCCTCTCAATGTATATTTCCAGTCAGTGCTACAGCAAACAACGGAAAATAAGCAAAGGAAGCCAGACCTCTCTTGCCCAGAAAGCCAGAGCTGGGAAAGAGTGGACTGTAAGGGGTTTTGGTGCTGGTGTAGACTTGGTGCTGTACTTCTTCAGGATTTCTTTGGGTTTTGGCTGTGTTGCCTGTGGTGATGGGCAGCGAGGGCTTGGACGTCCCTCAGGGACACTGTCGGACAGGATGGCAAAGAGACTGAGCATAAAAGGTTCCTTTTTTTGTCTCCTTTTAAATCATCCTCGAGTTTAACTGCAAGAGAGGAATAAATTAACTAATTGAATCTGTAGCAACAGAGGGAGCGGGCACCTGGCAGGGAGCAGCCTCCCCACCACCCATCGCTCCTCTCTCTCTGTTTGTGTTATTCAGAGGGACGTGGTCCGTGGGGAGATATCAGAGCTGGCTGAAATGGAAGACAAAGCTATCGTTTCAAACAGAGTTATTGATTTTTATATTATTACACTACGAAATTTATGGTCTGGTTTCAAACTGCAATAGGAGTTAATGACCAACATCCAGAAACTTCCAGGTGACCTTGGCCCCGACTTTGGTGGAGGAGGGTGAATAGCTCCAGATACCAGGTCAGCAAATGTGAAATGAACTCCCAGCGTCCTAAAGGACTTGATTTTGGGGTGCTGCTGACCCCAGATCCCTGCCCTGAGGTTTAGCTCACAGCAAAGTCCAAGCTGGTCAACAGCAGTGATAGAGGGAGAGATATTGGACCTTCTTAGCCCTAGATAAAAGGCACTTCTGCTGTTAAGCAACGTTTTGCTCCACTTGAAGCACTGTGATGTCTTCAGAGGTCCTGAGCATGGCTCTCCACCTTCAGCCGCCTGCTTGATACATCCTGGCTAACCAAGGGTTTGCTCGAGTTAGTCACCACTGGGAAAATGCAAACCAGGGGCTCAGGGATGACTGAAGAGCACCAGAAGAGCAGGCAACACAGCCTGGAGCAAAAGAAACCCTGTAAGAGGAGGGAGTACTGGGCAGTGCCCACAAAGCAGGCAATTGCCTGCAAAGGGCATGGCCCATTCCTGGTGCCAGATAGTTCTCCCATGCCAGTTGTGCAAGGAGCATTTGCTTTTTAATGTTGGGGTAACCAAAGTGGGATCAGGGTGAGAAAGAGGAGGTTTATACCAGTTACCGTGTGAGATGCCAGTGATGCTAAAGGGTTTGTAGGAGCTACTACACTCCCAAGTCTAAAGCCTTTGCCTGGCTTTTCTTTAAGAGGTACCTCCTGATGCATCTTTTGGCACCAGCCTCTTCCCAAAGCTTTCCTTAGCATTTTTCCTTCCAAATTTCCTTGTATACTTCTTCCTCTGGGATCAGTCTTTCCGCTTGCCAGCAATTTCCAGCTGCTGGAGAAGGATTTTTTTTCTCGTAGTACCTTCTCCCTGAAACATCCCTGATGCTGCACCCTGAGCTAAAGTCGTGTGAAGCCAGTAGCCTCCGAGCTCATCTTCTGCCTCGGAGGTCATAATTGCCATTAAATCACAGCTTGCCTAACCAAATTATGCAAAACCCAAATTATCTCCAATGATTTTTATGTTGCTGAAATGTTCCAGAACTGCCAGGGTGATGACTGGGGGATTGGGAGCAGCTGTCACTCCATCAGAAACCATAACTCCAAACAGCTGGGATCTGTCAGTTATTTATGATACTGTTCTCAAAAAGAAGAAAAAACCCCGATGGTGGCTGGCTGGTTGGCACTCTCCAGCTGAAAGGCAGCTCGTGCAGAGAGCAAAGCCCTGTGCCACGTCCCAGCGCTGGGAGCTGCAGCTGATGTTGCAGGGAGCAAGCCTAGCAAGGATGTTCCTGCTGCCGAGTGCCACAGGACCACGGGGCAGCCCCTAAAGAGCTTTGCAGAGAGGCTCAGAGCAAGCTACCGCTCGCTGGGGAATTGAGTCTCTGTGACAGGCAGGATGGGTTTGTTTGTTTTATCCTCTGTGTCGTAAAAAAAAAAAAAAAAAAAAGAGAGAGAGA
>VWYK01106340.1:64151-128002 GCA_013399775.1 Semnornis frantzii | reverse complement strand
GAGCGGGAGCGAGGCGGGGCCCTGACAGCTGCAGCGCGAGTGTGGGGAAGGCGGGGAAATGAGCGAGCGGTCCTCAGCTCGGGGAAAGGAGAAGAAGGGAGGAGGGCGCTGAGGCGACCGGTGCCGGCACCCCATCCGCGCTCCCCCTGCCCAGCCCCAGCCATGAATATGTAACTCCCCTCTATTTCCCGAGCTCCATTGCGGAGGCTGCCGCTCGCCATATTGTGCTGCTGGGGCTGCGGCTCCACTGCCGGCGAGAGAGGGCGGCGGGAGCGAGCGGCGCGGCCAGGCGCGGCGGCCTGAGGCGGGAGCCCGGCGGGNGTCCTGCAGCGGGCTCCTCGCCACGCTGAGGGTACTGTGAACAGGCTACCCCGGCCCTGGCGGAGCAGGTCACTGCCCGCTCCAGTTTCTCTCGTCCTCAGCCCCCTGACGGCAGCTCCCGCCGGGCTAGGCTTGCTCTTTCCTTGCCGGCCTGAGGGCTGCCAGGGTTGGCGGTGGGGCTCAGCCTGGACCCCGGTCAAGCCGGGAGCTTTCGGCGTTGCCGCAGAGGCGCGGGGAGCCCCACAAGCCCGGACCCGACTGCGGGGCCCCGGAGTACGTCTGCAAAGCCCGGAGGTGCGTGTATATGTGTGTGTGTGTGTATGTGCGTGTGCATGTGTGTGCGCACAGGCACGCTCCGGGAGCTGCAGGGAGAGGTACCATGCACAGCTCCCTGTGACGACCGCATTCCCTTCGCTCCAGCCCAGAGAGCGAGGCATGGTCTCACGTCTTGCTTGGGAAGGGAGAGCTGATTAACAGAGTCATGGGCCCTAATTGTTGTTTTAATAAACCGCCCCTGCTTAAAACACGGCATTCGATGTGAGTTATGGCTCTGCATCCCTAGCCTTTTGTTTGTCCCAAAGCCACTGTGCATCACCGTGCCCGGCAGTATGTGCCAGACGTGATGCCGATAAACTGATACGGGGAACTGGACTGCTCTGGGGAAAATGCCGTAGGTCCAGCAGTGCATCTGTGACAGGAGCTATAGATGTGTCTCCTCTCTTCACACTTGCTCTCACTGATTCCAGTATGAATTTAGCACCTGTTTCTTGCTAACTTTAATGCTCTGTGGTAGCTGGCTCTTCAAAATCATCTGGCTTCCTTGGGCCCACCCCATGGCATAGTGTTTATATGAAACAAATGCTCTGAGCAATATCCTTCTTGGGATTTTTGTTAAGCTATTTGTTTTTCAGCTCCTTCTCTGTGGAAAAGAATTAGATTGAGTGCATAATTCTGTAGAAATCCAGAGGACAGCATGTGGAGAAAGATGACTTCTAGTGTGATAAACCATAATCCAGTCCTACTTAGATAAAAGTGGTCACAGCTCTGTGCAATAGCCATGTGTTGCATGTGGGCTTTTAAGGATTAAAGAGAATTGCTTGTATTTGGAAAAAAAACCCACGACTGGTGTGCAGGTGAAATGTTTTCTGCTTGGGGAGAAGTCTTTAATCAAAGATGTCATTCATTCAGTGACAAAGACTCCATTTGTCATAGGTGTTCCCTGCAGAGGTACTCTCATTTGTAGTCATCTCTGTTTTCATTTCAAAAGTTCTGTAATAATTTGACTTTTTTTATCCATCATGTCAAGCTCCAAGCTGGCATTTGGCGTGTCGGCTAAGAGAGAGGTGCTGACTTTGAACGAACCAGATATCAATAGCAGGATGTTTTGTAGTAAAGGATATACTTTTGTCGGCTTTGGTGGCTATTTGGAGATGGGAGGAATTTTCACTGGACAACTGTTAGCATGAGCCAACTGTCAGGTAGGAACCTTTGCAGCTGGATCTGACTCTGTTAGGATGCCTTTCAGTGATGACACTTAAATAAGATTAAAACATCTTTAGACCTTACTGACCTTGTGAATTATTATTCACCATTCACCATGTTTAGCAAATATTTTCTTATTTACTAACAAGGCCAGGTGCAAAGTCCTGCACCTGGGTAGGGGCAATCCCCAGTATCAGTCCAAGATGGGGGATAAAGTAACGGAGAACTATCTTCTGGACTTGGGGGTGCTGTTGGGTGAAGAGCTGGACATGAACCAGCACTGTGCACTCACAGCCCAGACCCAGCAGCATGAGCAGCAGGTGAAGGAAGTCGATTCTGCCCCTCTGCTCCACTCTGCTGAGACCCCACCTGCAGTGCTGGGACCAGCTCTGGAACCCTCAGCACAGTAGAGACATGGAGCTGTTGGAGCAAGGCCAGAGGAGGCCACAGCAGTGATGGGAGAGCTGGAAGCCCTCTGCTGTGAGGCAAGGCTGAGAGAGTTGGGGTTGTTCAGCCTGGAGAAGAGAAGGCTCCAAGGAGACCTTCTGGTGGCCTTTCAGTGCTTGAAGAGGCCTGTCAGAAAGCTGGGGACAGACAGTTGATGGGGGCCTGTTGTGACAGGACAAGGAGTAGTAGTTTGAAATGAAAAGAGAAAGACTTATGTAGGATATATGGAAGGTATTTCTTACATAGAGGATGGTGAGACACTGGCCCAGGTTGCCTAGAGAGGTGGTAGATACCCCATCCATGGAACCATGTCAACCACATCAAGTGGTTTGGGGCTCTGAGCAACCTGCTATAGTAGTAGATTTCCCTGATGACTGCAGTGGGATGGACTAGATAACCCTTAAAGGTCCCTTCCAACCCAAACCAGTCTGTGCTTCTGCGTTCAACTTCATAGTAACAGTGGGACACAGAGTTTGCACTGGAGGAGTGCAACTTCTTCAGTAGCTAAGATATTAACCTTTGGCTTTGAAACTTCGAAACTCCAGCCCTGCCAGAGCTGCCAAGAAAAGTACTGCCTGTCGTGTCTCAGAGCTGAAATAACATGCAAGTGCCAGTGAAATAAATCGCATGGGGCTCCCTTTATCAATGACCATTGTGTTTTAAGAGCGATGCATGGTAGTATATTGAGTATAAAGACTTGGCTGGGCATCCTGGGTGATTAGAGGAGAATTCTGGCATTTTCAGGAGTGTGTAATCGTTAAACAGAAATACAGCTATAGGAAATATTTCCTAGAGGAAAGCATCAGTCTTATATGTGAAATAGATGTTTGGATATATGAATTTCTAGAGCTTGCTTTATGTGTTTCTCTTTTGCTTACTTAAGAAGAAGAATGTAATGTGGGGGGGAAAGGAAAGGCAAAAAGGAGCCTCGCAAAATGAAATGCAAGTCTACAGCAGCTTGGTTGTATTTCTCTTAGAAGGAGCACTCGATCTGCTCCCACTGAGGAGCCAGTTCAGAGGACTTGCATGAACAAAGTAGCAGAGCAAAGGAATTCCTACCACTTTTTTTTGGTCTAAATTCTCTTTACCTATTTTTTAATGAACAAGTCAGCAGTGTAATAATGATGCAAGTGGAGGCAAGTGATTGGAGAAGGGATATTGTTGAGCCCCAGCTTGGCTCTGCTTGTTGATGAAAATAACTGGGCTTTGAAGCTGACCTTAAATTCTTAATTTTCTGAGGAATGAGCAGCATTTGGTATTCTGGAGCTGTTTAGACTTGCTGCAGTGCAGAAATATTTTAGGAATTGTCCCTGTCTGCCTTGCCCCCCACTTGTGGATCGTGGAACTCTTTTGCTAACAGCTGAGAGTCAGAAGTAGTATTCTTCTAACTAATTAACCACCTAATCCATTTTTTACTCCTCACCATTCAGGGTTAAAATTAAACTATGTTTGATGATTATTTGGTTTAAATTCTGAGAGTATTGCTCCCGTAGTACTATTTACTTTATTTTACTTACTTGTTTTTAGCTGTCACTCAGCTTGAGATGAGAGCTGTCTGGTTACCAAATTAACTGTTTTATTTCTATATATTTATAGTTTACTTATAGTCTATTTCTATATATTCATAGTTATTAATCCAATCAGACAAAAGGTGACTTGAGTATTTTTTGTTTTGTCTGCCAAGTGTTGTGGGGGAGTTTATTTTATATTCATTAATAATGAAACCATCTCTTGTTGTCATTAAGAAAATGATAGCACTGTTGGTTGTGGCTAGCTTTGCTATGATAACTGCTAAGTGGGTGAGAAAATATTTATGGCCATCTAACATAGCTCTGAAAAATAGAAACTTAAGCATAGCACCAGATCTAATATTGTCAGAATTCCTCCCACAATAACAGCTTACTGACATTTAGTGACAGTAGCAGGAGTAATGGCTTCAAAATGGAAGCAGACGAATTTAGATTTGACATTGGGAGGGAATTCTTCCCCATTAATTTGTCGAGGCACTGGAACAGGTTGCCCAGAGATATTGTGGAGGCCGGAAGTGTTCTAAGCCAGGTTGAATGGGGCCTTGAGCAACTCTTGGTGTCCCTCTGCACGGCAGGAGGTTGGAACTAGATGATCTCTAAGGTCCCTTCTAACGCAAATCAATCTGTGATTATATGATTTATATAAATAAAGGTGATGGCCACTGGGCTTGTTGTATGTGTAAAGGAAGGATAGCAAAGTGGCTCACATGATGTAGTCCTAGTAGCCTGTGGAAAGCAGTACAATCTGTTTGGCTTGAACTTCAACAGTGTTTCTTGGAATCTGCTTAGCAGCGTCTTGAATCCCATAGTGCTCTGACAAAGCAGCCAAAGCACTAGTCCAAGAAGCTGATGAGCCAGGCTTTAGTGTTTTCTGCTGGTGTAATGAAAAATAACAAGCCTGCGTTGGTTTTCCAGTGGAAGGGGAAACAGATCCGTGCTGGCTGCTGAAGCACTGCTGCTCAAGGTCTAGCATGCTCATCTCAACGTGCCTTTAATCTTACTCTGTCTGGTGAGCAAGCTGCTCAGTCCTGGGCTCATCAGGTACAGTGTAGGGCTGGAACACTGCAGGGAGCAGGAGGTACAGCCCTGCGGAGCACTCTTGACAAATTAACTGTGGAAGTGAAGTAGCAGTTGTGCAGCTCCTGTTTATTACCATCCCAGTAACGTTATCCTCATGTTTGCAGTAGAGCAGAGTGCAGGTTTTGATTCTGTCAGTGCCTGACACCACCACAGCTGTCAGGAAGGAACATAAAAGCTTTGATTACACACACCTCTGGCAGGGAGTTTTTATCTGGGTGAGCAGAGTGTTGTATTAAAATCCGCAAAGTCCCAAAGGTGAAATTGAATCAGTGTGTTTCATTATCACCACCAAAAGTGGGTTGAGCTGTTAGATAGAACCCAGGCTGCCTTGGTGTTTTTTTCCCCCCCCAGTGTAACTGTAGCTAAAAAAGTAACTTTTGCTAGCACAGCCATCAGTCAAGGGCTGTGTTTCTCCATGTTCCCAGGGTAAAAACTTGTAAGTGAAAGACTAGTTTCTTGAGACCTAACCTGTGCTGCTAAACTAGTAACAGTGCTAATGGAGAGGGGGAAGATCATTTGAATTGTAGTGCAAGTATGTTCAGAGGATTTGTGTGAAAGCGTGCAGCAAACCAAAAGGCCGAGCATGGAAATGTTACTGAAATGATCAGACTTAACCTCTACTGATTGAAGCACTCAGTTCTCACAGCTGTTATTTCAGGCAGACAGCAAGAAATGGGTTAGCCTCCAAAATTGTGCCAGCAGGCTGTGAGGGTAAGAAATTAAGAGCACCAGTGCTGTGGTAAGGGGGTACACTGCACAACAGCAAGGTATGAGTTGTTTTGGTAGAGTCACAGCTATGTCAGTGTGCTTTTTTTACTGTGGGTTGTGAGGTCCAGTGTGCTATAAGTGTGCTACTAGAGAAGCCTTTTTTAAAAGGATTTTTAAAAGTCTTGATTAAAACATCCTGCAGCAGTGTGTATCATCCCTGGCCTCTGTGTATCACAGAATTTCAGCATGGCAGGAGTTGGATGGAACCTCTAGGGATGATCTAGTCCAACCACCCTGCTAAAGCATGGGCACTCACAGCAGATTGCCCAGGATCACAGTGTCCAGACGGTTTTGGAATCTCTTCAGGCATGAAGACTCAAAAACCTCTCTGGGCAGCCTGCTCCAGGGCTCCAGCACCCTTCCACCAAATAATTTTTTCCTTTTGTTCAGACAGAACCTCCTGGGTTCCAGTTTGTGCGTGTGGTCCCTTGTCCTGTCAGTGTGCACCATTGAGAAGAGTCTGGCTCCATCCTTCTGCCCCCCATGCTCAGCACTGATCAGATCTCCTCTCAGGCTGCTCTTCTCCAGGCTGAACAGCCCCAGGTTTCTCAGCTTTCCTCCTCACAGAGATGCTCTCATCACCTTTGTAGCCTCTGCTGGACTCTCTCTGGTAATTCCCTGTCTCTTTTGAACTGGGGAGACCAGAACTGGACCCAGTACTCCAGGTGTGGCCCCACTAAGGCAAAGCAGAGAAGAAGAACCTCCCTCAACCTGCTGCCAACCACTCTTCTGAATGCACCTCTTAGTGTATTTGGTTGCTGTGACAGATTCAACTTCTCTGGAGTTTGAAGTTTTATTTTTGTTCACTCACAAAAGTTTTCAATCCTTTATCTGTCATACTCTGATCTGATCCAGCACTGAAATGAATTTTAGAAAAACATTTTTGCTTTGCCCCTCACAGTTGGTTATTAATTCTGAAGTCTAAGATTGATTTAACTCTGAGAACTTAACAACTCAAGAACAACAGAAGCATGCTTCAGAACATGAGAAACTTTGCCTAAAATTTAACAACTAATGGAAAATTCCAATTCTGCTCATTCTCCCACAGAGTTCTCCTGAAGGTTTTTACTCCACAGGGCTGAATTATGGCTTGGTAATAGCTGTTTTCCTTTTTACATGAATTGTTGGCAAAGGTCTTTGGCACATTTGAGGTCAAGCGCTTGTCTGATTTATTGGCTCACAGGATGGGTGAAAAGATGGTGGGATAATTTTGTGTGTTCGTTTCTTACAGCTGACATGGTATCCAGAAGGGCGTGATACGTAACTCTAAACAAGAAGCTCTGGAGTCCTCCGCATAGGAGTGATACGGACCTGTTGGAGGAGGGCCAGAGGAAGCCACAACAATGCTGGGAAGGCTGGAAACCCTCTACTGTGAGGCCAGGCTAAGAAAGTTTGGCTTATTCAACCTGTAAGAGAGAAGGCTTCAGGGAGACCTTCTGGTGGCCTTTCAGTGCTTACAGGGGCTGATTTGAAAGCTGAGGACAGACTTTTGATCAGGGCAAGGGGTGATGGGTTTGAAGAGATTCAGACTAGAGAGAAGGAAGAAGTGTTTGACAGTGAGGGTGATGAGACATTGGGCCAGGTTGCCCAGAGAGGGGCAACCCCATCCTTGGGGTTCTGAGCAACCTGACCTAGCTGGAGATGTGCTCTTTGCAGGTTTGGCCTAGATGACCTTTAAAGGTCCCTTCTCACCCAGACCATTCTATGATTCAATGATAAGTTGAACCCTAGGGACTGAGGTTATTGATAGTACTGAAGTAATGCAAGGAACTGTGTGAAAAACCCACTGATTGCCTTAGTATGGAGTGGAGAACACATCAGAATAACTCCTCTCTGAGCATCAGCTACAGCAGAGCAATGCACCTGGACATACAATGCTTATACACTGTTCATTGCTATAAATAGACAGGGAAGCACCAACTTCAAATCACATACTTCTGTCATGTCTAAGAGTGTGTGACTGTCCTTTGGACCATGATAAAGCAGTCTTGAGTACAATCAGCTGCTTTATTTGGTACTTCTTTTCAATACCTAAAGAGGAGGTCACTTCTGCTAGCTAAATTCATTGAATACTTCCAGAGGTGTACATGTGCAGAGCAGATGGTCTGTGTGAGGTCACAGCACAAATGTTTCTAAAGGCCAGGGTGAGCAGCTTGATACCCAGATTGGAAATGCTGCCATATTCCATGGATCAATTCCTTTCAGGTCTGGTAGATGGCAAATGGTAATTAACTGGAACATTAAGGCACTAGGCAAAACACTTTCTTCCTTAGGAGAATAAATACAGGGAAGAAAGTGTAGAAGACCGTGAGCTCCTGTGTTTCAGAAACACCAGTGTTACTGTTTTTCCTCTGTCAGATGTCATCTGTCCTGTAGCCTGCTTGGCATTTCACAATCACAGCATTAGGCAGTGTTGCTTGGGTTTCATAGATCATAAAGCCTAGAAAAGACCTCCAAGATTGAGTCCAGCCATTAGAATCATAGAATGGTTTTAGGTTGGAAGGGACCTCAAAGATCATCTAGTTCCAACCCCCCACCATAGTCACCGCTACTAAGTCGCCACTGAACCATGTCCCTCAGCACCGCATCTACATGGTTTTTGAACACCCGCAGAGATGGGTACTCCACCACTTCCCTGAGTGGCCTCTTCCAGGGCTTGACAACCCTTTTGGAAAAGAAATAGATCATCATGTCCAGCCTAAACTTCTCCTAGCACAGCTTCAGGCCATTTCCTCTTGTGCTTTCACTTGCTACCAGAGAGAAGAGACTGACCCCCACCTTGCTCCAGCCTTCTTTCAAGGAACTATAGAGAGCTGAGAAGGTCTCCCCTTAACCTCCTCTTCCACAGGATGAACAATGCCGGTTCCCTTAGCCACACCTTACAAGATTTGTGCTCCGGACCCTTCACCAGCTTCATTGCCCTTCTTTGGACACACTTCAGTGTCCTTGGAGTCAAGGATCCAAAACTGAACCCAGTACTCAAAGTGTGGTCTCACTAAAGCTAAGTACAGGTGGAAATGTTCACTGCTCTGGTCCTGCTGGCCACACTATTGCTGACCCAGGCCAGGATTTGTTTTATGTTGAAGAGAAATGATTGATAAATTTATGGGACAGACTTGTTATCAAGAAATTTAAAAAGTCAGAAGTAGTGTGACTGAGAGGGGCACTTACATTGGGAAGGCATCTGTAGTGTTGCCTGCTGTCTGGACCTGGCATTGCTCTGTGTTCCTCACTTTTATTGGCTTCTGTGGGACATTTTGGAGTCTGTGGTCTTGAATTAATCATGCAACTTTTTGTCTCCTCCTGGCTAGGAGTGATGTAAGGCAGAAATGAGGGACATTTAGACTGGAGATTAGGAAGAAATTCCTTACAGTGAGGGTGCCAAGACAGTGGAACAGGTTGCCCAGGGAGGTTGTGGATGTCCCCTCCCTGAGGGTTCAAGGCCAAGCTGGATGAGACCTTGAGCAGCCTGGTCTAGCGGAAGGTGTCCTTGCCTATGGCAGGGAGGTTTGGAACTAGATGATCTTTAAGGACCCTTCCAACCCAAACCACTCTATGAATTTATGAATAGGATGGCAAGGAACCAGTCGCATGGGATGTCAGGATAGTAGTGTAAGGGTAGACCTGCTGAAGTTGTTTCATCATATTAAACGTCAATTGTAATGTGTGCCAGTCAGAGTGCTTGCATTAATACACAGTACTAGGAGTAATATCAGGCACCAGTACGGACTAGGGGTATCCATGGGTGTGGACTCTAGCATTGGCCTGTTGTGATCTTTGTGCTGCCCAAGGAAGAGTGGAAACTGCAGTGGAGGTAGCTGGGGCTTTCTCTCTGTTTTAGTGTGGTATTCACTTGTGCAGTAGGTTTAGAGTGAGGAGGAAGAGTGGAGCTTCTTGCAGTAATCCAGAGGCTTTGAATGGTGGCAGGGGGATGTAGCAGTAATGCTGCCTTTCCTTGCGGTGTTTGGGAAGGAGCTGGCAAGGACTGTGCTGGCATTTGTGAGGCTTTTGAGCTGAGTGAAGGTGGTTGTTAGGGTTGTAATGATGCAGGTGGTTTCAAACACGCTACCAAAGACCAAGTCAAGATCCTGACAAGAATCTGATTCCTTGTTTGCCAACAATACTGTTGCCCCTGGAGTTGCTGCTGTGCTGGTTCCATCTGTTTCACACACCATCTAACTACAAGCTGTGGCTAAGTCTCTTCTCTACGCTCATTTCTTAATCCAGTGTCTCTCTCTCACAAACAAGAGTCCAAGGACATGTTTGTTTGCAAGCTGATGTACCATAAGGGTGGAAAGTACGATGTAAATACTCATTATTTGTTATCAGATTTGACTTCTGGAGCATGTAATTGCTATTTGAAGTTTCAGCTTTATAGTCTGTATTAATTTGGCATCTATAATAGTCTTTTAATTGGCTTTGATTGTGCTTTGCAGATGATAGACTTCTATTTAATGCCTACAACAGTATTTTAAATGTTGGCTTTGTGTAAGCATTGAGAACCGCTCCTTTTTAAACCTAGTTAGCATTTACAGTGGAGCTCACTTACTTTACTATAGCGTTCTGACTGATCAAGTGTTGGTGATGATTTTGAGATTAGCCCATGAATGTATTTTTAGGCTGCCTGTGAGAGGAGCTGAAGCTATTCAGTGGATAACCCTTGTTTTGTAACTGTCCGTATCTGATCCTGATGAATTTTAGACTGGATATTAGGGGAAAACATTCACGGAGGTGGTCAGGCATTGGAATGGGCTGCCCAGGGGGATGGTTGAGTCACCAACCCTGGATGTGTTTAAAAGTCATTTGGACGCAGTGCTTGGGGATATGGTTTAGGGTGCACCTTGTGGAGTGGGGATAATCAGCTGGACTTGTTGATCCTGAGGGTTTCCTCCAACCTGAATCTTTCTGTGACTATGTGCTTCTATGAATTTACACACTGACTACCACAGCTCTGTCCAACAGCTGCAGATGTTTAATGTGAGCAGGTACTTTCAGCTCACCTGTTTTTCATTAGATGGCCAAAACCCAAGGCAGTTTTGCTTGCTGTCCATACAGAGGAGAGAAGCTGTACACTTAGAAAACATTGGTGGTGTGTTTTGGGGCTTATTCGTTAATTTCCCAAGTTAGACAAAAATCCTTAGTTGGGAATTTTACTGATGGCTCCACAAGCTCTCAGAAGATATTTCAGGAAAGTCTCTGTGGTTATATCATGTGTTCATGGAGGAAACTCTCATTCTAAGCAGAGTTGCTGAGTATTTTTTGTAATACACTGAGTATCTGGAGGCCAGATTCCCTTGTTGGTGTTTTCACATAGTTCAAACAAATAGATTCTACTTTGTATAAGTGATGAGACCACAGCTGGAATACTGTGTACAGTTCAGGGCTTCCCAGTTCTATAGAGACAGGGATCTGCTGGAGACAGTCCAATGGAGACCTACGAGGATGATGAATGACCTTGAACATCTCTGCTGTGAAGACTGAGACCTGAGGCTGTTCAGTCTGAAGGAAGGAAGGCTGAGAAGGGATCCTATGAATGCCCATAAATACCTGAGGGGTGCCAGACTCTTTTTGGTGGTGTCCAGTGATAGAAAAAGGAACAAAGGTTACAAGCTGGAACACAGGAAATTCTGCCTTAACATGAGGAAAAACTTCTTCGGTGTGAGAGTGCTGGAGCCCTGAAACAGGCTGCCCAGAGAGGTTGTGGAGTCCTCTTCTCTGGAGGCTTTCAAAACCTGCCTGGATATGTTCCTGCATGACCTGCCCTAGGTGATCCTGCTTTGACCGGGGGGTTGGACTACATGATCTCCAGAGATCTCTGCCAACCCTTAATATTGTATGATCCTCTAAAGCTAGTGGTCCCAGAAGAACCTTTTGCAGATTAGGAGGATGCTCATGCAATGATATGTAGCCACATTTATTGTAAAAGGCGTGTGAAGCAGGAGAAGGTCCCATGCAGCTTTTTGTTATGGCAGTGCTTCATTAGCTGGTTTGTGTTGGCTGCTGTTGCCTTTTCTTGGCTGTGTCACTTTCTATACAGCAAAACTAAGTATGAATGTCTCCTCTGATGTGATAATACCACAAGTAGAATAATTTGGGTTGGAAGAGACCTCTAGAAGTCATCCAGAGTTAAAAGCAGGGCTAATTAGATCAGGATATTCACAAACACATCCAATTATGTGTGTCTGTCTCCAAGACTGGACATCCCCCCGCCTCCCTGAAGTGACCTGTCATTAGTGATGCTTCTGCTGTGGCTTTATGCTTCCAGTATCAGATTAGCTGAATTTTAGTGCATACCCTGCTGGACATGCAGCAGTTTATTCTGTCTGTCCATGTGCCTTATGTCATGGCAGATAGTTTCTCCTGTTGGCTTTGGTTGCTCTTGGTAGTACTTGCTTTATGTCTGCCTCATGCCATGGGTCCTCGGCGCAAGCACCTACAGATTTTAAATGGGATCTTAATTACTGTAAGGGATTACGATCAACACAAGAGGGGCATGGAACTGTTAGAGCAGGTGCAGAGGAAGCCATGAAGATGATTAGAAGGCCAGAGCACATCTTCTAGAAAAAGAGGCTGAAAAAGTTGGGATTGTTCAGCTTAGAGAAGAGAAGGCTCCAGGGAGACTTTCTTGTGGCCTCCAGTATTTTAAGGGGGCTACAGGAGAACTGAAGAGGCATGGAGTGACAGGACAAGGGGTGATGGCTTCAAACTGGAATAGGTGGATTTAGATTAGACATTAGGAAAAAATTCTTCCCCCTGAGGGTGGTGAGGTAATGCAACCTCATTGCTGTCCAGAGAAGTTGTGGAGGCTTCAAGCATGGAAGTGTTCCAAGCCAGGTTGGCTGGGGCTTGTGCAACCTGGTCTAGCAGGAGGTGTCTCAGTCCGTGACAGGAGGTTGGAACTAGATGATCTTTAACCCAAACCGTTCTGTGATGGATACCAAATCATATCTCCACAATGTCTGCAAGATTTGGCAACTTGAACCTTGCACTCAAGAGGCTCCGTGCTTTGATTGCAGCTCTGAACATGGATTGCTGAGCTTGAATTTGTTGCTAGCATAGATGAGGCCTGACATGCCAAGAGAAGACGACTGCATGTGTGACCGATGTAAGACTGAATCCAGTCTGCATATAGGAAGAAGTGCAAAGCTTGGCAGTGAGGGACATTGTGACGTTGGACTTGATACTGGGGGACAAAGACTGATGGCTGCATGAACTAAAACTGCTTTAATAAGACAGTCCTCAGTCAAGCTTTATCCCCTTTTGAGGTCAGTATGTCATTACAGTGAGAGTGATCCAAACTTGATCAGTTTGAGGTGCGGCGACGGGAGTAAGCCAGGAGAAGAGGAAGGGGAGGCATAGGTAACACAGCGACGCACTTGTTCAGGATCATTGAGCAGTTGATTTCAGAGCTGAGAACAAACTGAGCTCCAGGCCAGGACCTGATTTGGCTGCCTTCCAGGGATTTTGAGATCCAGAGATGAAAAAATGTCAGGAAGGAGTGAATACTGAAAGTACTGAATTGTAGTCTAGTACTAGGTGACCTAAATGACAGCAGGATATAAAGCAATCTGAGCTGTGATGAGGAGTAATTCCTTCAAGCAGTGTCTGTTCAGAAATGTTTGGGGGATTGTTTCCAAATCGAGCTCTCAGCCAGAAAGTAAAAGCAGAAAAATACCTTAGACTTGAGGATGCTTTAATGAAATAAATTGAAATGGACTGTCCAAACATGCAATTCATCCCTCATACTAGTTACAGTATCGGAGAGAGTAAATGTGGAACTCTAATCCTGTTAAGCTTCTAAGTAACTGCACTATGATACTTGTTTTTACAAGAACTAATCCTTGGGAGAAAAATATCCAGAGTGGGTGAAGGTGCTGTTGAACTTGGCATAGCAAGTACAGCTCTAACTCTCTTAGTGTTTTAAATCTAAATATTGACCTTTTAAAAGCTGGAACAAAAATGAGTTAATTTTGAAGGATTTAATGCTGAGCTTAAAATGTATGGGGTGGTGGTTTGGTGGTTTTTGTTTTTTTTTTTAAAGAACTCGATGAGGGTTTTTTTTCCTTGAAAGTGTTTCTTTTTTTTCATGAAAGTATCAGAAATCAGTAGGCTGTTTGGAGTTAAACAGCAGCTGGTAGAGTTATGGCCACACCTGAGCTTGGTTTGTGAGTTATCTCTTCCAGCTGTTCAGTTCTACCCCACCCTTTCTTTGATCTCAAGGTGTACTGATCCAACCACAGTGCAGTTGCTCTTTGCCTAGGCTAAAATAGCCACTGCAGAGAATTTTGGAGAGTAATTTGTGTTGTGAGTGATTTCTGATGGCATGCAGTAGGAAGTCGCCCACTCTCTGGTTAAAGGAGGATGAGCATCAAGGTCAGTTCAAAGCTAGAGCTAAGGAGATCTTAAAATAGCAGATTTTGAGATATAAGACTAAGAATCAATTATACACTGGTGAAACTAAGGGTGGCAAACCTCTGAAAAGGTGAAGTAGGGAAGAGGAGGAGCTGCTGTGCTACTGAGCTCCTCTGGTTGCCTTGTAGCCTGGACAGCCTGCTGCCTGCAGCTTGGAGTGGTCTGGAGCGTACTTGTTGCCAGCTAGATTTGATTTATACTGAGTCTTTTAACTCATTCACTTAAAATCAGATGCCCAACCTGTTGTGCCTCCTAGCTACATCTGAACAAATAATACAGTCTGTTTTGCTATAAGAGCTTGGAAAATGGATGTAGTGCCTGACAAGTGCTGGAGTACTGTGTACAGTTCTGGAGCCTCCAACACAGGAAGGACATCAAAGTGTTGGAACGAGTCCAGAGGAGGGCTGCAAAGATGCTCAGAAGGCTGGAACACCTCTCCTATGAGGACAGACTATGAGAGTTGGGGCTTTTCAGTCTGGAGAAGAGAAGGCTTCAAGAAGACTTTGTAGTAGCCTTCCAGTATCTGAAGGGGTCCTATAGGAGAGCTGGGGAGGGGTTATTTACAAGGTCTTGTAATGACAGGATGAGGTGATGCGTTTAAACTGGCAGAGGGGGCATTCAAACCAGGTATGAGGAAGAAGTTCTTTACAGTGAGGATAGCGAAACACTGGGTAGCTAAACACTGGAATGGGTTACCCAGGGAGGTTGTGGATGCTCCCTCCCTGGAGATTTTCAAGGCTAGGTTAGATGAGGCCTTGAGTGACTTGTTCTAGTGGGAGGTGTCCCTGCCTATGGCAGGGGGTTGGAAGTAGATGATCTTTGAGGTTCCTTCCAACCTAAACCATTCTGTGCCCTTGTAGCCATACTGCCCATGTGGTATCCAGGGGTGCATGAAGAGAAGTGTTTAGGGAGGTTTAAGGAGGTTTAGGGAGATTCTCTTCCCCTCTATTCCGCCCTGGTGAGACCAGAGCTGGAATACTGTGTCTGGCTTGGGGCTCCCCAGTTCAAGAGAGACAGGGACCTGCTGGAGAGAGTCTAACAGAGAGCTATGAGGGTGATGAAGGGACCTGAACAGCTCTTCTATGAAGAAAGACTGAGAGAGCTGGGGCTGGATAAGAGAAGTCTGAGAGAAGGTCTTATCAATGTCTAGAAATATCTGAGGGGTGGGTGTCAAGATTAAGGTGCCAGTCTCTTTTCAGTGATGCCCAGTGACAGGAAATGGAACAATGGCTACAAGCTGGAAGCCAGGAAGTTCCACTTCAGGCTGAGGAGAATCTTCTTTGGTGTGAGTGTGCTGGAGCTTTGGAGCAGGCTGCCCAGAGAGGTTGTAGAGTCTGCTTCTCTGGAGAGATTCCAAACCCACTGGGATGTGTTCTTGTGTGACCTGCCTTAGGTGACCCTGCTTTGGCAGGGGGTTTGGACTTGATCTTTATAGGTCTCTTCCAACCCCAACCATTCTATGATTTTATGTTGCTGTGCTGGAGGTCGTTGTGAGCAGGTTGGAAGGACACTCCAGTATAAATTCCTGAGTCACTAAGCAGGCAGGAGGTCAGAGAGGCTTTCCTGATGGGATCTTTCATTCTGTTGCTTTTTCCTATAGCTGTCCACCTGTTCTCTACTGTTTTAGGAACAAGATTTAATTTTGTTGCTATGTTTTTAAACCCCAGCCATTTGTCTTCAAGTTTGTTTTGGAAAATAGTCTACAGATGGCTGAGCACCAAGAGTGGAGTTGCATAAGCCCTGTTTTCCAGGGAAATCAAGCTTTCAAAGCAGGTCTTTCAGAGGCATCGATGCGATACTGCCTACTGAAGCCAGTGGGCTCATCTCCCAGCTCTAGTCAGGGAGCCATTCAGCTTGTGGTTAGTTTGGTTAGAGAAAGTTGAACAAAAGCTTCCAAAGCTCCTTGAGAGCAGCCCATACAGAGTTTTTTTTTCTTTTGATTTTAATGCTCTGGCAAGTTGGAGAGCTAACAGGTTGAGCGAGGTGATTCTGCCACTCTGCTCTGGTGAGACTTCACCTGGAATGCTGTGACCAGCTTGGGTCCCCAACACAAGGGAGATGCGGACCTGCTGGAGTGGGTCCAGAGGAAGCCCACAAAGATGATCAGAGGCCTGGAGCACCTCCCCCATGGAGACATGCTGGAAGAGTTGGGGGTGTTTAATCTGAAGAAGAGAAGGCTCCAGGAAGACCTTAAGCTGCCTTTCGATATCTGAAGTAGACCTACAGGAAGGCTGGGGAAGGACTGTTTAGAAGGGCCTGTGGTGATAGGAAGAGCGGCAATGGTTTGAAACTGGAGCAGGGGGAGTTTAGATTGGACACCAGGAGGGAAGCTCCTGGAAACATTGAAGCCCAGACTTGATGTGGCCCTGGGCTGCCTGCTGTAGTTGGAGGTGTCTCTGCTGACTGAAAGGGTGTCGGACAAGCTGAACTTTGAGGGTCCCTTCCAACTCAATGCAGTCTGTGAATCCTGGATACAAAGAAATAAAAATTCATGCATTTTGATAACCTTTAGCAGTCTCCCAGTTTCATATTTTAGTGCTCTTCTATAAAAGACACAAGGCAACAAGCAAGGTTTCTGCCTAAATGGTCAATGTTAGCTTGCTTCCTTTTTCTCAGTTGCTGTTTGGAACTGGGGAGTAAGAGGGAATTAAATGCAAAGAGAGTCAGAATGTTCCTGGTTCTCAGACTTGTAATATATTTTTTTTAAGGTTCTGTCAGCCTGCTCTGGCTTTACTAGTGACAGATGTGTGCACTCTGTAATTACAAAGTTTGTGCTAAAGAGTTTTGCTGTGCTTGAAGACTGAGTTGGTCTGAAGGACTGCAGGTGTCCTTGTAATATTGGTCAGGCTTTGGTTTGTTTTGTTTTACTGACTGATGAGAGTGACTCTCTGGCTATAGCATAAATCACAACAGCCAGGAGTTGTCAGTGACTCTGACAGTGAGCTGTCGTGATAGGAGGCGAGGGAATGGATTGAAGCTCGAGGGCAAATTTAGACTGGAGATTAGGAAGAAACTTTTTACTATGAGGGCAGGGAGGCACTGGAACAGGTTGCCATGGGAGATCATTGATGCCCCGTCTCTGGAGGTGTTCAATGGCTGGCCTAGGTCAAAGTGTCCCTGCCCATGGCTGGGGTTTGGAAATAGAATATCTTAAGTTCCCTTCCAAGTCAAATCATCCTATGAATCTATGTTTGATCTGCTTGCAGACTGAAGGATAAACATGAGAGTTTGCATTTATTCTGTCTTTTCTCCCTGGGCCAGTATCAATTAAACTATCTGTTGTACCTTCTGTCTAGAAAATCTCAACTCTCTAGCTTCTACTCTGAACAAATTGTAAACAGCAGAAAAAAAAAATCTTTTAGCAGGTGCCTGCTTCCAATCTAGCAGCAGAGGGCTGTCATGAAAGCAAGCTGGACTAGGGAGTGCTTTTGTGTGACTGTTGCAGTCTGTGTCTTGGCACTGTCAGAACAGCTAGGAAAAGTCCTTCTGTTGTATTCATCTCCATTCCAGGTGAGGCTCCATGGACAGCACAAGAACAGAGGAAATGGTGGAGTCCACTCCAGTTCTGTTGTCATCTTAAAGATTTTTTTTTTTTTCTGCTGGAGGCCAACAGATTACGAGGAAAGGCTGAGAGACCTGGAGCTATTTAGCCTGAAGAAGAGCAGATGGAGAGGGGATCTGATCAATGCTCAGCAAGAGCTAAAGGGTGGGGGTCAGGAGGATGGGGCCAGACTCTTGTCAGTGGTGCCCAGAGAAGGACAAGGAGCAACAGGCACAAACTGGAACCCAGAGGTTCCATCTGAGCAGGAGAAGAAACTTCTTTGCTGTGAGGGTGCTGGAGCCCTGGAGCAAGCTGCCCAGAGAGGTTGTGGAGTCTCCTTGTCTGGAGAGATTCCAAGCCCACCTGGACCTTGTGATCCTGGGTAAGCTGCTGTGGAGACCCTGCTTTAGGAATCAATGAAATGACACCTGAATATGAACTGAGCAATGCTGTTTGGGATGCGTTTTGAAAATGATCACCTCTAAAGGGTGCTTGCTACTTAGAACAGATGTCAGCATAGCTGCCTAATTGTTTGCTGTTAAAACTGAGGAGCCAAGCGAAGCCTCCTCCTACCATGTTGTAATGCTGGACTCGAGAGTCAGCTTACTGCTGGGATTCTTCCTACCTCGCTTCTCCAAATGAACGGAGAGGACCAGTCATTGTTGAGAACATCCAAAGAGTTGCTTTACTGGCTATGATTTTGAGGCTGCTAGTTGTTACTTAGTGGCTCAATTTTAGGTCACAATGCCTCTCCTGATTGTAAAGTTGGATCTTTGATAGTGGTGTCTGCTGGTGATGTGTTACATTTTCAGCACTGTGAAGAAACACAATCCAGTCTGATGTCCCAACAGTGTCCTAAGGAAGAGAAGGGAAGTCAAGCCTCACCTCACTCAGATGCATTTTTCAGGCTCAGTGTAGATCTGGAAATTGTAGGGGAGCAGAGAAAATGCAGATTAAATCTCCATGCAGTGTAATGTGATTGATTTTTGTTGTTGTCGATTTTGGTGGGGAGAGGCTTTCAGCATGTCTAAATTGATCATGTTTGCAGTGTTCCTGCACATTTGAATTGACCACATTCTCAGTGTTCCTCAGACATCTGTCTCCAGAGGCAGAGGAGGTGTTTAGTAGTGATAAAATGGACTACATGGATCTCTGCAGCTTTTAGCCAGCTTTGGGGACAGCATTTTTCCTCTTAAAATTGGAAGTGGTGCCAGTGCAGACCTTAGGGTGAGAATGAATCCCTCAGCAGCTCAGATTAGAAGCCTTTAGACTACATCTGGTCAATTATTCATCATGACACTTGTACAGTGTCTTCTGGAGTATAGCCTCGGGCATGTAGGTGAGGCTGCAGTCTAACTGATGGCGTTAATAGACTTATTCTCCAGATTAATAGGTGTACTGACAGCCTGGCACCCTGAAAGTGGCTGTTCTGTGCTAGCAAGTGCAACCTTGCAAGTTGAAGCAAGATCCTACTCGTGTGTATGATGAGCTTTTTGCTACAGGGTGGCTTCCGTGAGCTCTTGCTGTGCTGGAGCTGTGGAATGCTAGAAGCAGGCTCTTCTGTTCAGAGAGGCTGGATTTACTGGGATTAAGTTGTCCTACACTGCTGCAGTCTGACTGCATGCTTTAACAGGTTGTGGGAAGGGTGTGAATGATGAGCAGTTCATGAACTTCTGTCAGTAGTTGACATGATCATTAATTAAATGTATCAAGAGTCGTATCCAGTTCAGACAGAGAAGAATAATGCCATGCCCTGGTTAGAATGACCAACAGGAATCAAAAATGTTTAACTTGAAGGACTTGGCTTCCTATAGGCCTCAGCATAAGAAGGACATCAAATTGATGGAGAGGGACCAGAGGATTCCGCAAAGGTGATCAGAGGGCTGGAGAACCTCCCCTAAGGCTACAGGCTATGAGAGTTGGGGCTGTTCAGTCTGGAGAAGATGAGGTTCCAGGGAGACCTTATGGTGGCCTTCCAGTACCTGATGCGGACTACAAGAAAGCTGGAGAGGAATTTTTTTTAGAAGGGCTTGTAGTGACAGGACAAGGGGCAATAGCTTTAAGCTGGAAGAGGGGAGATTTATGCTGGAGATTAGAAAGCAATTTGTTACGTGAGGGTGGTGAGACACTGGAACGAGTTGTCCAGGGAGGTAGTGGATGCTGCCTCCCTGGAAGTATTCAAAGCCATGTTGGATGAGGCCTTGAGCAGCCTGGTCCAGGGGAAGGTGTCCCTGCCCATGGCAGGGCGGGTGGAACTAGATGATCTTCAAGGTCCCTTCCAACCTAAACCATTCTCTGAATCTATGAATTAAACTGAAATAGTAGTGGAAATCAGAGCACAGCAATACCATTGCCTTTCTTTGCCACTAGTACACATCTGAAATGGCTTCCTTCCTGAGATGTGTCACTGAACACTATCATTTATCATTCATAAATGATATCGTTTATCATTCATAACTCTGAGTAACTTAAAACACCCAAGAGTCCTGACAAGACAGTGCTTGGCCAGCCTGGGAGCTGGCAGGCTACACTTGGATCATGGTGTCTTGTCACCTTTAATGGTGAGGTGAAGCCCTTAAGGTGGACATCTTACTTTTTGAGCCACATGGAGGAAGGTGTCTGCTGTGACAAGTAAACTCTAGTTTTAGGACACAATACTTACATAGGAAAAACTGGAGCTGATGGTCCGTCATCTCCTAATTATTTCTTTTCACACCTCCTTAGACTCTTTTCAGTGGTGGTCAGTGACAAGGCGAGGGGCAGTGAGTACAAACTGGAACCTAGCAGGTTCTATCTGAACAGGAGGGAAAACTTTACTGTGAGGGTGCTGGAGCCCTGGAGCAGGCTTCCCAGAGAGGTTGTGGAGTCTCCTTGTCCCACTTGGACATTGTGATTGTTGGCAAGCTGCTGTGGGTGACCCTGCAGGGAGGTCAGACTGGATGATCTGCAGAGGTCACTTCCAAACCCCCATTATGCTGGGATTCAGATGGTTGCTACTTAGTAATTGGTGTGGCTACTTTGCTTCAGGCTTCCCCCCCCCTCCTTTTTTCATAAGGTAAGGAAACTCATTTCTGTGCCTGGATGAAAGTCAATATAATAATCTGTGCTGCACTGCTTCTCTTGCTTTTCCCTCAACAATTAATTAAAGCTTGTAAAGTAACCTTGCTCTCCAGAGATGCTTACCCTGCTCAGAGAGCTTAATGAATTGGGAACTGGATTATAATGTATTGGTAGATGCCAACAGAAACTGCATTTGTCTGCTGATTTGAGGGATCTGGAAATACAAACCTTGATTTTAAAGAATGATAAAAGAAATTAAGAATCATTGAATGGTTTGGGTTGGAAGGGACCTCCAAAAGTCATCTAATCCAACTCCCCTGCAGTGAGTAGGGACATCCTCCACTAGATCGGTTGCTCAGACCATTGTTGAGCCTCATCTTGAGTATCTCCAGGGATGGGGCCTCAACTCCCTCCCTGGGCAACCTGGTCCAGTGTTCCACCATCCTCATGGTGTAGAACTTGTTCCTGACATCCAATCTAAATTTGATTTTCTCTAATTTCAAACCACTGCCCCTTGTCCTATCACTGCAGGCCTTTGGAAACAGTCCCTCTGCAGCCTTCTTGTAGGCCCCCTTCAGGTACTGGAAGGCTGCTGTTAGGTCTCTCTGGAGTCTTCTCCAGGCTGAACACCCCCAGCTGTCTCAGCTTGTCCTTGTAGCAGAGGTACCCCAGCCTCTTGATCATTTTTGAGGCCCTCCCCTGGACCTGCTCCATCAGGTCCATGTCCTCCCTGCATTGAGGGCTCCAGTACTTGATGCAGTACTCCAGGTGTGGTCTCACCATCATACATGACTGTGAGTACAGTCTTGCCTCTGACGTGGTTACATTTATTGATTTAAACTTATTGCAGTTTGGGATAAGGTTTTCTACTTGAAGGCAGGACTTCTGGAAGGATGGGGAGGATTGACCACTCTCCCCTAGTGTGAAAGTATTTTCTGTTCAGAAACATAATTTTCTTCTGTTATTTTGACCCAACTTCTTTTAATGTGTCTGCACCGACTGTGTGTGGTGGGTTTGCCTCCCAGTGGTTTGAAGGGAAAGCATTGCAGTTTCTCTCTGCTGGCTTTCTGTGTGACTGTTCTGTGGGTTTGGGTTTTTAATGAAAAGCTCGAGTGTGCCTTTGCTTGTAAGCAGGTTTGGCAGCAGTGGTTGTTGAATTTAAGTGCAGTTCTTTGTAGCCCCATCCATTTACAGGAAAGCCTGTCTGCCACTACTGATACCAAAAATGAGCAAAACCCCCTAGTGTGTGGGTGATTTGGGTTTTTCATTTGAAACTTCAAACATCCCTCTCAAGTCATTGCAAATTGAGTTCACATGCAGTGAAACCTAGTGGGGTTGCACAGAACTGTCCCTCTGAAATCAGAAACAATGATTCCCAGAATGGTGGTGATTGGAAGGGATTTGGCAACCCGATCTAACTGGAGAGGTCCTGCTCAGTGCAGGGAGAGTTGGACAAGATAACCTTTAAGGGTCCTTACCAATCCATTGCATTCTGGGACCTCTAAGGATCATCCAGTCCAACCCACCTGCTAAAGCAGGGGCACCCACAACAGCTTGCACAGGATCACAATGTCCAGGAGACTTTGGAATCTCTCTAGAGAAGGAAAACTCCACAGCCTGCCTGGGCAGCCTGCTCCAGGGCTCCAGCACCCTCACAGCAAAGTAGTTTTTCCTCCTGTTCAGATGGAACCTCCTGGGTTCCAGTTTGTGCCTGTCGTGCTCTTGTCCTTCTCTGGGCACCAGCAAAAAGATTCTGGGCCCCATCCTCTTCCCGCTCTGCCCCATAGCTCTTGTTAAGCATTGATAATCCCCTCTCAGGCTGCTTTTCTCCAAGCTCAACAGCCCCAGGTCTCTCAGCCTTTCCTCCCCACAGAGGAGGAGCATCTTTTCCCCTCAGCATCTTTGTAGCATCTGCTGGACTGTCTCCAGTACTTCCTTGCCTCTCTTCAGCAGGGAGCCCAGAACTCACCCAGTGCCTAGGCTTCCCTTGATCTTTCTATATTTTCTAAACTTCTGACTGCAGAGCAGTGGTTGTTTAGGAGGAGGAAGGAGGGCACTGCAGGATGCTCCTAGTGAGCACTTTAAGCCAGTGTTCCATGTGCAGCTGTGACCTTCCTCACAGTGCAGAGGCAGACCCTACTTAACCCGTCTGCAAGAGGCTTTTCATGGCTGTTGTCCACACTGGGTGGCATTAGCAGCTTTCACACCACACAAAGTTTTGTGCCCTTCAGTCACTTTTGTTTAACAACTGTAACAGATTTTTGCAAAGACCATAGGGCTGAGTGACCCCCTCAGTGTTGTCTGGAGCAGCACAGAGCAGGGGATTATCCATGTGTAGCTCAGTGGAGCCTGGTACGTGGGCAAACCAGTGTGCTCCTGTGCTGTTGCTGTGCTGGCACAGAGATGGCTCTGTCCCTATGGGCATGGGACTCTGTGCTCCCAGAGGAGCCTGCCAGGGAGATGGAGCTGGCTCCTGGAGCCAGATTTATGTGAGTATGTGACTTGCCTCTCTTTCTCTTCCCAGCCATGTCTCAAGCTGTGCAGACCAACGGGACGCAACCTTTAAGCAAAACGTGGGAGCTGAGTTTGTACGAACTGCAAAGGACACCTCAGGTAATGTGCTCTGAAGAGCTGGGCTCCAGGGCAGGGCTGCTTTTGGTACTTTTTAGAATGTGAAGCTTGAGGTTTCAGATTTTCCTTTAGGAGTGTTAAGTGCCCACTCTAAATAGAATTATAGAAGAGAATCATAGAATCATTTTGGTTGGAAGAGACATTTAAGATCTTTTAAGTCCAACTGTTAATCCAACACAACCAGGTCACCACTAAACCGTGTCTCTCAGCACCATGTCTACACAGCTTTGAAATTCCTCCAGGGATGGTGGCTCTACCACTGCCCTGGACAGCCTGTTCCAGGACTTGACAATGTTTTTGGAGAAGAAATTGTTCCTAATGTCCAACCTAAACTTGACCTGATACAGCTTGAAATTGTTTCCTCTTGTCCTATTGCTTGTTCCTTGGGAGAAGACACCAAGAGAAATAATCCTTCCAAAACCACTGTCTGTTTCATACTATTAGAAAAACAAACATATGTTTGACCTGTATTTCTTTTTTTCCTTCCTTTGTCCGACTTCATGTGGTGGTATATGTGTCTTGTGGTCATGTATCATAGAATAGTTTAGGTTGGAATGGACCTTAAAGATCATCTATTTCCAAATCCCATGCGATGGGCTTGCCACTGGACCAGGTTGCTCATCCAGCCTGGCCTTGGATGCTTCCAGGGAAGGGACATGAGAACCTCCCTGGGAAACCTGTTCCAGTATCTCACTACCCTCATTGTAAATAATTTCTTCCTGATCTCCAGTGTGTATGTCTTGTGTTGTCTTTCTGCTGTGTCTTTGTGCCTGTCTTTGTCTTTGCCCTGTGTTTCTCTTTAGAAGAGAAGTCAAACATGCAGTCTCTGTGAGGAAGTTTTCATTCAGGTTTACTCTCTATCCACTAGGAAGCAATCACTGATGGCTTGGAAATAGTGGTATCACCCCGAAGCCTCCACAGTGAGCTGATGTGTCCCATCTGCTTGGATATGTTAAAAAACACTATGACAACAAAAGAATGTTTGCATCGCTTCTGCGCCGACTGCATCATTACAGCCCTCAGGAGTGGGTATGTACAGACTGCTAGAGGGAAAAAGAGTGGGTGGAAGTGTGAGCAAGGAGATCCTTCAGGCCCTGGGTGTTGCTGTGGGACAGTCACCTGCAAGGGCTGAATGTGCACCAAAATGTTCCTATTTCCTTCCTGTGTGTTTGGCCATCTGTGGTAGATTAGATCTATTTTTATTCCCTCTCATGAAAAGTCATCCCATCACTTGTGTTTGTTGCAAGAAGCTGAAAATCTCTCTGGTCTTTGTTCTGCAGTTCAGTCAGCCATGAGTATCCATTTGTGGTAATGCCCTGTGTTCAGGGGTCACAGTCTTCTGTGCCTGTGTAAATTCTGAAGAGTAATGGGCACTCTTGATTGCTCAAGGCCTCATCCAACTTGGCTTTTAACATTTCCAGGGAGGAGGGATCCACAGCCTCTCTGGGCAACCTGTTCCGGAGTCTTACCACCCTGGTAATGAAAGAACTTCTTCCTAAGATCCAGTCTAAACCTTCTGTTCCTCAGCTTCAAACGATTCAGCTTTGTCTTGTTGCTAGACACCCTTATGAAAAGTCCCTCTGCAGCTTTCCTGTAGGATCCCTCCAGATATTGGAAGGCACCTCTAACATCCCCCCAGTCTTCTTTTCTCCAGGCTGAACAACCCCTGCTCCCTCAGCCTGTCCTCATAGCAGAGGTGCTTCAGCCCTTGGACCATCTTTGTGGCCCTCCTCTGGACTGCTGTGTTTCAGCTATTGAAGCCTTTTCTTGCAGAAAGAAAAAATTGTGTGAACTTGACATTTTCATTAAATGAGGTCAAAATGGTAGGAAGGACAAGACTGTTATAGTTTGCCCAGTGCTTGAACTACAGCATAGGTTCCTTGCTCTCCGTTTCATCCTATAAGTGCGGGTACAACTCTGCCTTAATACAATTCCCACTAGAAATGCCTTTTTCTAGGTGAAAATCCAGCCAGAGCATTGGATGAAGAACCACTTTGCAGAGTGGAACTTCTGAACTCTTCAATCTAAATACAGTTTGTTCAAATAGACTGTAAAAGAAAAAAATGAAGAGATGTTTTAGTCAGGGGCGGTGGGGTGGTGATGATGGTGTTTAAATGTCTGGATCTGTCAAAACAGAATCATGGAAGCATAGAATGCAGTGGCTGGGAGGAGTGTCTAGAGGCTATCTAGTCCAACCCCTCCTGCAGTAATCATGGACATCCTCAACTAAATTAGGCTGCTCAGAGCCTTATCAAGCCTGACCTTGAATGTGTCCAGGGATGAGGCCTCCACCACCTCCCTGGGCAACCTGTTTCAGTGTCTCACAGCCCTCATAGTCAAGAACTTCTTCCCCATGTCCAACCTAAATCTGCCCTTCTCTAGGCCTCCTACTCACTGAGAGTTATCAAACCAGTGCTTTTTTACATGTTTCCCTCATCAAAGACTTGTGCTTTCAAGCACTGGTGGGCTAAAACTTCTCACAAGATTTCTTATGTGAAGGAAATGCCTGTTCTGGTCTTTAATAGCTGTTAGGCTTTTCTACAAAAAAAACCTTCCACATTAACTATTATCATTCTGTCTTTTTTTCAGATGAAATTCCAACTAGAATAACACCAGATCTGGCAAAAGACACAAAACCCATTCCAGATTTACTATAAAAGCTGAGTCTTAGTGAGCACTTTGACTAAGAATTGCAGTGTTTGGGCAATCTTCTGTTACTGCTGGAGAGTCTGGGCTGCATCAAAAGGTGCATGGCAAGCAGGTCCAGAGAGGTGATTCTGCCACTCCACTCTGGCCTGGTTAGACCTCATCTGGATGCTGTGTCTGGCTCTGGGGTCCCCAACACAAGACGGACATGGAACTTGTAGAGTCAGTCTAGAGGAAGGCCAGAAAAATGATGAGGAGAGAGCTGGGGCACCTCCACTATGATGACAGGCTGAAAGAATTGGGGCTGTTCAGCCTGGACAAGAGAGGGCTCTGGGGAGACCTTAGAGCTGCCTTTCAGTATCTTAAAGGGGACTCTAAAGGAAAGCTGGGGAGGGACTGTTTAGAAGGGCCTATGGTGACAGGAAAAGGGGCAGTGGGTTGAAACTGGAGCAGGGGAGATTTAGATTGCATATGAGGAGGAAGCTCTTTACTGTGAGAGTGGTGAAATAGTGGAACAGGTTGCCCAGGGATGTGATTGAGGCCCCATCCCTGGAGATGTTCAAGATGAGACTTGATGTGGCCCTGGGCAGCCTGATCTAGTTGGGGGTGTCCTTGCTGGCTGCAGGGGGTTGAACAAGCTGACCTTTGACGGTCCCTTCCAACCCAATGCAATCTGTGACTCAGTGTGTCAGTCAGTATAATTTTTCTCCCTTGTTCATGTCCAGCAATAAAGAATGTCCCACGTGTCGTAAAAAGCTCGTTTCAAAAAGATCACTGAGGCCAGATCCAAACTTTGATGCTCTCATCAGTAAAATTTATCCAAGCCGGGATGAATATGAAGCTCATCAGGAGAGAGTGCTGGCAAGAATCAGCAAGCACAACAACCAGCAAGCTTTAAGCCACAGCATTGAGGAAGGATTAAAGATCCAGGCCATGAACAGGTATGTAATCCACCTCCTTTGGCCACCTGTAACCTTGTTTGCCTCACACTAAAAATACACCATCTGTCCTTGCTCCCTGTATAGCCTGAGAGTCCTCTTATCTCTGCCAAAATTATTTATAAACTCTGGCAAAATTATTTGCTCAACCAAGTAGCAAGGGATAGGACAAGAAGAAATGGCCTCAGGGTGCACCAGTGAAGTTTAGATAGGCAGCCTAATATTCTTCCTAATAGCCAAGGGAGGTGCTGAAGTCCCCATTCCTGGAGGGACTGAAAAGTTGGGCAGATGTGGTGCTGAGGGGTATGACTTGATTGAGGACTTGTCAGTGTTGAGCTAATGATTGGACTCAATGATCTGAAAGGTCTTTTCCAACCTATGCAATTCTGTGATTCTTAACCTTTGAATACTGCTTTGTATCATAAAATGAAGGTTGGAAAAGACCTCTAAGATGACCAAGTCCAATCTTGTAGCTAACACATTCATGACCACTAGACCATGTCCCCAAATAACTATATGAAGTTAGATATCATCTTAAAAGATGTGGCAGTGTTCAAAGGGTAAGAAAACACTAAGTCTTACTTGCGAGTATCTTTCTATAAAGAACAATGTATTTAATTTTATTGGGTTTTTTTTTAATACTTTAAAGATATCTGAAACATTTAGTGCCTCTATGTACTTATGTCTGATTGCTGGCAGAACAGAAATGGGGAGAGGGAGTTGTACATGCCTTGTGGGGCCTATCCATTGAGCGGGTCGTGCTAAAATGTTGATTTCTTCCTATTTCTGATCAGGCTACAGAGGGGCAAGAAACAGCAGATTGAGAATGGCAGTGGAGCAGAGGACAATGGTGACAGTTCCCACTGCAGCAATGCCTCAACACACAGCAACCAGGAAGCAGGGCCTAGTAACAAGAGGACCAAAACATCAGATGATTCTGGGCTGGAACTGGACAATAACAACACAGCTGTGGCAATAGACCCTGTCATGGATGGTGCCAGTGAAATAGAACTGGTCTTCAGGCCTCACCCGACCCTCATGGAGAATGACGACAGTGCACAGACAAGGTAAAGGTCTTTCTCTTCCTCTTCATGTATTCTGCTGTGATGCTCTGGTGCTTCTGTTTTCTGTCACTCCTTGGGGCTTTTAAAAATCAATTTCCTTTAGTAGTCAGAGAATGTGAGGAGTTGGAAGTGAGCTCTAGAGATCATCCAGTCCAAGCCCCCTGCCAAAGCAGGATCAGGTCACAGAGGAACACATCCAGGCAGGTTTTGAAAGTCTCCAGAGGAGGAGACTCCAGAACCATTCTGGCCAGCCTGTTCCAGGGCTCCAGCACCCTCACACCAAAGAAGTTTCTCCTCATGCTGAGGTGTATCTTCCTGTGTTCCAGCTTGTACCCACTGTTCCTTGTCCTATCACTGGGTACCACCAAAAAGAGCCTTTCATCTTGACAGCCACTCCTCAGATATTTATAGACACTGATCTCTCCGCCTTCTCTTCTCCAGACTGAACAGTCCCAGGTCTCTCAGTCTCAACCATATCCACTATCTCACTCGTTTCACTGCAAGTCAGGTGGGTGGGACAGCTCAACCATTCCCAATCTCACACCAACAATCTCTTTTCAGCTTCTGATCACAAATAAAGATGTTTTAAGGATTTTTAGCCTTGTAGCTCACACTGGTGTTATATGCTAGAATGATGGTGTAAGATCAGCTCTTTTAATAAATGATTCTTTGTGAATAAACAATCCCTGACAGGAGGGGAGGAAATGGCTTCAAGTTGAGGTGTCGAGTGACATGGTTTAGCACTAGACTTGATAGAGTTAGAGAAAGTTGGACTGGATGATCTTAAAGGTCTTTTCCAACTGAAATGATTATGTGATTCTTGCATAAGTGCCAGCAGTTTGCAGAGCAGCTTTGTGTCAGCAGGATTTACAGGCTGGAAGCTTTTCCTGGCATTATTTTTCATGCTCTAGTCCAAGCACAGTCTGCAGAGTTTTTGATCAAACCAATGAGCAGCCTCATGGAGTTTCCTCAGATAGCTTCCTGGGTTTCTCTCCTGATGAGACGTCTCTCTGTAGGGCCTATAAATATATTAGAAGCCTCAGCCAGCTTTTCTTTATGGTTTGGAACTGCAAGGGAGTTCTGGGGGTTGTTCTGAAAGCAGAAAGAAAACCTCTGGGAGAGGCCTCTGCAGCATGAATCAGCCTTCAGTTCCTGGGTGAAGAATCCAAGGGAGGATAGATAGTGAGACAAGAGTAATTCTAATGAGATGCAGAGTGTGTGTGCAGCTCTGATGGCTTACAGTTTCTTGTCCAGGCAATATCTGGACTCAGTTTTGAGCAGTTCTAAGTATTCTGAGAACTCCCTGGCAACCTGTTACTAGGTTTTTCATCCGGAGCAGATGACAGGCAGTATTGTCTCCGCTCTACAAAGAGCAGGAGGGCTGATAGAAGCGTCACAAAGATGTAAAGACACTTTGGAACAATGAGCTGTATGTCTTGGGGGGGGAAAAAAATCATATTCTTGTATGTGACTTGCCTTTAAAGAATTTCACACTTGAACTTGAGTGTCCCTTCCCATGCCTGCAACTCAAGTGGCTGATTCTTTTTTGTGTTTGTTGTCACAGATACATCAAGACCTCAGGCAATGCCACTGTTGATCACCTGTCCAAGTACCTAGCTGTGAGATTGGCTTTGGAGGAGCTTCGTAGCAAAGGAGAGTCAAACCAGATGAACCTTGACACAGCCAGTGAGAAGCAGTACACCATCTACATCGCTACTGCCAACGGGCAGTTCACTGTAAGTACAGCCTCTGGCTAGGACTGAGCAGCAAGGCATCTTTGGTACAGACTGCATCTGGAATGGCTCGATGCACTGGCCCGAGACTAGTGACAAGTGGTGTCCCTTAGGAGTCTGTACTGGGACCAGTGTTATTTACTATCATTGCTGACACAGACAGTGGGATCGAGTGCACCCTCAGTTGGTTTGCAGGTGCCGCCAAGCTGAGTGGTGTGGTTGAACTACCTGAGGGACAGGATGTCATCTGGAGGGACCTGGGCAAGCTGGAAAAGTGGGTTTCATGAAATTCAAAAGGCCAAGTGCAAGGTCCTGCACCTGTGTCAGGACAATCCCCAATGTCAGTACAGGCTGGGGGATGAAGGGATGGAGAGCAGCCCTATGATGATTTTGAAGTGCAGGTGCATGAAAAGCTGAACATGAGCTGGCACTGTGTACTCACAGCCCAGAGCAGTTGATCCCCAGCAGAATGGGCAGCAGGTGGAGGGAAAGGATTCTGACCCTCTGCTGCACTCTGCTGAGACCCACCTGCAGTGCTGGGGCCAGCTTTGGAGTCCTCAGCAAAGCAGAGACATGGAGCTGTTGGTGCAGGGCCAGAGGTCACAGCAATGGTGGGAGGGCTGAAAGCCTTCATCTGTGAGGCCCGACTGAGGGACTTGGGCTTCCTCTGATTTCAAGCAGCCTGCTTTTTACAGCACTACCCATACAAGACACAAATTACTTAATTCCTCTTGTGGTGTTCTCTTTTAGGTACTAAATGGGTCCTTCTCCTTGGAACTGGTCAGTGAGAAGTACTGGAAAGTCAACAAACCCATGGAACTGTACTATGCACCGACAAAGGAACATAAATAAGCTGTGCTGGAAACCTGAGCTGGGACTAACTCTTTTTATAGCTATGACTTCTTTAATATTAATGAAGGCACCACCATTATTATCTTTATGGACACTACAGGTGGTGCCTTCAGGCTCTCTCAGTATACTTATTAATATTAGCCAGTATTCTGGGTTGTATTTAATTTAGTCTGGTTTGGGTTTTTGGCTTTTCCCTAGGAGACTAAATGACCTTTTCCAGTGCATTCCAATGTTTGACATGCTTTTTTGTTCCTGATGCATGATAATTGAACAAGTGTTCCAGTTTGGAATGTCTTAATTTCATCCAGGTACCTCTGGATTCCTGATACATTTGCCATGGTTATAATAGCCTTTGTGGAGTATTAAGCATCGAATGGCCAAGTCTATTCAATAGTTACCTAAGCCAAGGAATGCATTAGATGTTGTTATTTGCTAATGGTTACCCATGTAAAAGATGGGTAGAGAGATGATTTCTGATAGCCTGGCAGCTGAAGGTAGTGGCATTCCCTAAAAAAGATGTGTTAGTCACTGTTACCAACAAAGAGCTGCAGTTGCAAGTCTGACACTTTAAAACCTTGCTATTTATTGGGCTTAATACTTCACTGCAAGGTGAAACAGGAGATTTGCTTTTAAACCAGTATTAAAAAAACCCTAAACCCAAACACCCTGAACCTCTAACTCTTGCTATGTAAGACATGCCAGTCTTGAGGTACGCTGCATCTTCCCACCTGGCTCCTGTGGCAGTGTTATACTGTCCTTGTGAGTCCAGCTGGTTTCATGGAATCTTGAGGAAGTTTTACAGCCTTGCTCTGTTGCCCATGAGAACAGATTTTCATTGTGAATGTATTGGAATGTTCTGTGAAGAACTGCTCTGAAAATGTGGGGGTTCTAAAGCAAATTCCTCATTCCAGCAGAGAGATGTAAGACAATGCCAAAATGCTTTGCTTTATGGAACTTGTGTCACCCCAGTTGTGAGCTTTTCTGGGCTCCAGGATGAGCAGGGAGGACTTCAACCATAAGCTGCTTCAAGATTCTATTCGTTTTTCTTTCTGTCATAGCTTTAACAAACATGGCTTAGCACTTTGGAAGACAATTTTAGTACTTGACAAAGTTTACCATTTAGTGTCTTAAATTTTGGTTGAAGTTGTCAAACATGGCAGTATTTGAGGTGCAGTAGCTGCTGTCCTCCTGCATGGTCACCTCCTCTTCCCTCGCTCTGAGCCTTGCTGTCACTTCACAGGGGTTACTTTACCTGTTGGCTTTGTCTGAAGGGAAATGCTGTTACTGGGAGAGTCCCTTGGCTCTAAGACTTGCTGATAGAGCTTTCACCCCTTTGCACCCAAAGTCAGAAGCAGCTACCACAGGTGAAAAGCAATGGACTTTAAACCACGTGGTGTTGCTCCTGTATCTTGCCTGTAGCCAGACTGGTTTTGGCCTGTGGTACAGGAGTATTCAGCTGCTCTTGAAATCCTCCTGGGAGGAACTGCCCTTCAAGCACTTCTGTCTTTCAAGCACTTGTAAATAGGTGCCCATGCTCACTGCTCTTTCAGATCTGCTTTATCCTGATGCGAGAACTGTGCAGGCTTCTTGGAGTAACTGAATTCTTTTCCCTTACTGGAAGACTTGTTTTTTCCGTGACACGGAACAGGAGTTCTCAGGCCCCAGCACACAGAGGGGGCAGTTTGGAAGGAGTTCTGTTCTTCATGACTTCCTGGTGCAATGTTGGTTGTATAGACTAGTAGTGCATGTCCACTAAGTGTAAGGTGGGGGGTGGGGAAGCAGGGGTTGTAACCGCTTTAAAGTGGAGGGGGAGCCGCCTAGGTTAGTTGCCATGTATCCTCCTGTTGTGATAGCTAAGGGCATGTCCAGTCCCTCAGGAGAGCTGTTTGTGAAGGTGAAAGGTCTGTCTAGGAGCTGTCTGTCACTTTGTCCGCAGTTACGTTGTAGTGAATTTACTGAGTATTTATGTTCCTTAAATATGATATCTAAATATCTAATGTAGTTGTTGGATTAAATCATTGATTGCACTGTGACTTGAGTCCTACGAGCCATTTTATTTGACTTTACTCTTCCACCCATTCAAGCCATGTTATTGTGTTAGGTGTGAGTAAGCTCAGTAGATCTAGTATCCAATTAAACTCACCCTGAAATTCTCAAACTGACAATAAAAGCAGAAATGTTACCAGCCACCGATGGAAATTCCAGTGCTGCTTCCCCTTAGAATTCCCAAGGGAAAGTCTGTGGACAATTTGTATGTTTTTTAGTGCTGCCATGCCTGTGGCTCCCCTGAGGGAAGGGGGAGGAGGTGCAGCTGACCTCTACTACTGTGGTCTCAGTTGAGCCTGGCCCTGACCCCTGCTACAGTCACAGAATCATTGAAGTTGGAAAAGACCTTTAAAATCACCAAGTCAAATCATAAGCCAACCACTCTGACCACTGAATGTATCCTGAAGCTTCTTGAACACCTCGGGGGATGGTGACTCTACCACCTTTCTGGGCAGCCTCTTCCAATGCCTCACCACTCTTCCAGGAAAGAAATTGTTCCTAATCTCCAATCTAAACCTCCCCTGGCACAACTTAAGATCACTTCTTGTCCTGTTGCAGTTACTTGAGAGAAATGACCAACACTAGCCTCACTCCATCTTCTTTTCAGGAGGCCTACTAGAACTGACTGAAGTGTGCATGTTGTGTGCCTTGAATGAGAAATAGGCAAATGGAAGATGGCAGCTCTTCCCATGACCAGCCACAGGAGCTGATCTTTGGCTGTTCTCATCAGGGTCCTGCAGCCTGAGACAGGTGTTGAAGGGTTTCCACAGAACCTGGGTGAAACTCTGCAGCTTTGTTTGTGTTTAGCTATAAATGAAGCAGCTTCAAAAGCAAAGCATGTATAGAACCACAGAATTGTTTTGGTTGGAAAAACCCTCCAAGATCATCCAGTCCAACCACTGACCTAACCACCATGGCCATTAAACCAGAGTGCTCTGTCCACATGTTTCTTGAACACAAAAGGGTAACTGTAATGAATTACTTGGGTTGGAGTGTGTTATTAAAGTGAAGTTCTGTTCCTTTCCTTATAATAAGTGTAAGAATACAACTTCTAACTAGCAGGACACACTGAGCAAAGCTGGCAAGGGTTTCCTGAGCTGTTCTGCACATAGACTCTCTGATTTCAGAAGGTCCCCTTCTGCTTGTGTTCTTGCTCCTACCTCCTACTCCTGCTTCAACTCCCTGAAAGCTTCCCTCAGACACAGCCTGAAAGAAAACACCCAGAGAGCTCGTGTGCTCAGGAGCAGCTTCCCTCTCCTCTGGGCATTGAGTAGATGGACATGTCCCTCAGCTAAAAAGCAGTACAGGTGCCACTGTGCTATCCATTCTGGTCCCTAGATATCCCAGAACTCCATTGACCCATCATCCTCTGGTGCTTACACTCCAGCTGACTGATGGTTAACCCAATATTTCCATATAGATTGAAGACAACATACTAGTCCCACCTCACCGAATCAAGGAGAAGCCCCCAGACAACAGTCCTGAAGCAACAACTTTTCTGTTCAGTAATTATTGCAGGACTGACCCTAGCTAATGAAAAGCTGAGACAACTACTAACAGAAGGAGAATTCCTGTAGGCTTGCATTAACCCCCTCCCTCCTTTGCTGGACACTGACATGGGGCAGAACTTTTCTCAGACCACAGTTGCTTTGACTTGAAAAAGATGCTGCAGAAGTAACCAAAAATATCTTCCCACAACAGCCTTCGGCAAACTTTCTTACTAGCCTTTTATTTGTAATTGGAATGCTCTTTTGCTCCAGTTAACTGACTTGAGACTGGGTCTATCCCAGTTACATTAACACTGAAGTGAGCAAAGTGTCACCAACCTTCCATCAGCCTCTCCACTTGGAACAAAATGGTTCCGAACTAGGGAACAAGAATTTTTTTTCTCCTTGCGTTTTGCTTTCTAATTTGATCCCAAGTTACCTTTGGAAAAGAACATGAAGCAGTAATCTTTTGAAGGAAGCTTAGTTTGATGCTGTATCAGTTCTTAAGTGCAAATTATCATCTATTTAGTGGTCTCCCATTCCTTTTTAATTAGGACAAAAAATAACACATTACCAAAGCAGGCTTGGATTGATGAGGGTATAAGAGGCAGTAACTTAATTTTGGGTCTTGCATCATCAGGAGTGTGTCAGCTGTGTTGCTCTTGTGTGGTGCAAGAGAGAGAAATACTCTCTTCTGAGGTTTCAGAGCTGGAGAAGTAAGAACAAGCCCCTGCAATGCTCCAGGCTTGAGGAAGAGTGGAAAGCTGCCCAGCAGAGAAAGACCTGAGGGTGTTGATAAATTTGGAGAACAGGTCTTGTGAGCCGCAGCTGAGGGAACTGAGGTGGTTCAGCCTGGAGAAAAGGAGGCTGAGGGGAGACCTTCTGCCTCCCTACAACTCCCTAAAGGAGGCTGGATCCGGGTCTCTTCTTCCAGGTACCAAGTGACAGAAGAAGAAATGGCCTCAAGTTTAGTTTGGACATCAGAAGAAGCTTCTTCACTGAAAGGGTCCTCAAACACTGGAAGAGGCTCCCCAGAGAGGTGGTTGAATCCCCATCCACTGAGGTGTTAAGACAGAGCTGTGGTGCTGATAGACATGATTTAGCTCCTACCTAAACCTAACACTGGGGAGGCCAGGTTAAACACCTGTGAAAAGCTGGAACTAGTTCAGCTGTGATTGTTGTTCCAAATTCAGGTGAAATACACAGAGGTATCTGAACAAAAAGTTTGGGGGAAAGAAAGGACAAAGTCAAGCTTATTTGGCTGGAATGCTGCCATGTATTTAAGGAAACCAGAACCCAATACCAACGCAGTGTCTTTTCTAGCTGACAGATCTTTTGAACAGCTACAAAGGTATTGCTGAAAAATTCAGAGCAAAAACTTTCCCACGGCTTCAAACTGTGGTGTCTTGTTACTGAACCTCTCTGCAGTACACAACCAACTGTAACCTCTGAACAAGCTACCTAAAGTGACTAACACAACTCACTAAGGTTTAGTTATGAACTGAAGTTTCAGCAACAGTCTTGGAATATTTTTTTTCCACTCCTACTTGTGCTAGATCCTTGCTTGCAGGCAGCAGTATGAAAACAAAACCGAATGCCAAATTACACGTGGAGTATGGAGCTAGAAGTGCAGAGTCAGGACTTTCTGGCTTAAGTTCAGATCAAACTTTATCCTGTGGCATTTTATCATCTTAACGTGACCTCCCTCCAAACTGTTAGCAGCCAGGTTTTAGGAATGATTCATTTTAGGAATATCCCATTTTGTAGTAACCTCATGATCAGAAATGTGTAAGACTTCTGACCCCATCCACCCTCTTGGATTCTGTGCCAGCAGAAAGGCTTTAACAGAGACTGAGGTGCAGCCACAATGCCTTAGTGTGAAGGTGGGTGAGAGCCTACAAGTAAGTAACTGTCTTGGAGACCTTCTCAAAATAACAGTACCTTGATCACAGATACCGTGATCTAGGGTAAGCTCTGTGTAATCCTAAAAGGTCTTTCCAAATTAAAAGAGCTGTCAAAATCCAGTCTGGAAAGAAATACTGGCTTACTTGAACAGGGTGTGCTTGCAATTCTGCCACCTCCTGATCTTACAAGCAAGGGACTGGCATTAATCAGCTGTACAGTGAGGAGGGCAGTCTTTTGTGAACACAGTGGCTGCAGCTCCAGATTGATCCTCCTCCAGCACTTCTGCGTCCTCCACCTGCCCACCTCCATAGGTGGGAGTGCTATACTTGAGCAGAACTGTCTTAAACTGTGCCAGGGGCGCATTTGTGCGGACCCCCATCGGGTCAAAGTGGGTTCTGCTCACTCTGTAGCCAGCTTCAGACAAATAGTTCAGGAACCTGTTTAACCTGGGAAAAAAAACCAAACCAAAACATTTAGAAAGGAGTTCATAGACTCACAGGATGATCTGGATTGGAAAGGACCTTAAAGATCATCTAGTTCCAACCACCATCCACCCCCCGCAACAAGGGCAGGGACACCTTCCACTAGACCAGGTTGCCTCATCCAGCCTGGCCTTGAACACCTTCTGGGAGGGGCCATCCACAACCTCCCTGGGCAATCAGTTCCAGTGTCTCACCACTTTCACTGTAAAGAATTGCTTCCTCATCTCCAGTCTAAATTGGCCCTCTTCCAGCTTCTATCCATTCCCTCTCATCCTATCACAATCAGGCCTTGTAAAAACTTCCTCCCCAGCTTTCTTGGAGGCCCCTTTCAGGTAATGAAGGCTGCTAGAAGTCTCCTTGGAGCCTCTTCTCCTGATCCCAAGTCATAGAGGAGTTCTTAGAGCAATGTAAGACAGGAACTTGGATGAAAACCTTACTTTGGCATGTTCATTCCTTTAATACTGTGTCTGTGGATGTTGTAGTAAAACGCAGGGTGCTCAGCACTGTTCTCGGCTTTCTGTCGCTTGTTCACATTTCGGGTCACTTCATCACTTTTCCTCTTTCCTAGACCTCAAAAAACGCCAGGGAACATTCAGTGAGACCATAAAATAAAGCCAGTGAAACCAGTGAATATACATTTAGAGCACAAAACATGTTAGTGGAATCACTGAATATCCAGTGAGCGCACAAAAAACGCCAGTGGAACCAGGGGATATTCAATGAGAGCACAGAAAATCCCAGTGAACTCACTGAATATCCAGTGAGAGAAAAAAAAAAGAAAAAAAAAAAGCCAGCAAATATTCAGTGAAAACACACCAGCAAAATGCCAATGAATATTCAGTGAGACCACAAATAAAATGCCAGTGAAGCTGAAGAAAGCTATGTATCAACTACACCTTTGTGTATATATTTTCTAAGGTATTCAAATCTAGCCTGAACTTAATGTGCCATTTTTAGTAATAAGAAGTAAAGGCAAGCAGGCTTCAGGGAGTGCTTAACATTCTGCTTTTCACATTGAGTATGATGAAGATAAAGTAAAATCAGTATTCAGGGAAAAAAGAAATCCTGAGTATAGTTGAATGGAAGATAACAGATCAGATTAGCCACCACTTAAACTAGAATTGAATCCACAACTGCTAGAGTTACACCAAAATGATTTACTTACTGTATACCAGGGATTCTGGAGAAGTATTTGGTGTTTTAATATATACACCACATTCTTCTGGAAAGCAATTAAAAGACAAAATTAATTCTACTTTAAGACAGTGAAATGACAAACAGAAAGAAACACCACCACCTTATGGCCTAAGGAAGTGTAGTAAGCACCATATGTATGACTAACTTTTACCAGCTCAGTAAAATTTGGATATAGAAGGGCTATTCAAACTACAATTCCCTTTAGTAGCTGAAGAACAGTCCTGTGCAGAGAGCCATTTCTCTTGGCACAGATTTGCAGTACCTGTGGGATATGCAGATCCTGACAGCTGGGAACCTCAGGTGCTGGGATGGGGGTGCACCAGACAAAGAACAGACACTCGAGTGTTAGGATCCCCTCCAAGGAAGGTGTCTGATTTAGGGCAATAACCCTATGTTTATGTGTGGCAGTGTTTTGATAGCAGAAGAGGAGGATATGGGGCGTTTTCTGTGAGAAGCTTCCACAAACTCCCCCAGCTGCAAACTGGACCCACCTCGGGCCAAGGCCAAGTTAATCAGTGCCTCTTCAATAACGTATTTGTGGAACCTCCCCTGTAAAGAAAGGCTGAGAGCTGGGGTTGTTCAGTCCAAGGAAGCTCCAGAGACACTTTTTGGTGGCATTTCAGTGCTTAAAAGGGACAATCAGAAAGCTGGGGACAGACTTTTGAGCAGGGCCTGTTGTGACAGGACAAGGGGTGATGGTGTGAAACTAGAACAGGGAGACAGACTTGAGAGAAGGCAGGAATCTTTGAGGGTGGCGAGACCCTGGCCCAGGTTGCTCAGTTGATCACATCCCGTGATCCATCCCTGGAACCATTCCAGGTCAGGTTGTCTGGGGCTCTGAGCAACCTGCTTCTAGTTGCAGAAGTCATTGCTGACTGGAGGGACCTTCCCTCCATTTCAAACCATTCTGTGATATTTAAGAAGATAAAAAGCTGCAGAGCAAGCTGGAGTGGAAGAGTGGGACATAAAAGAAAAAGTATGTGGACACCAGTGTCAGTGAAGGAGGAGGAAGGGAGGTGCTTCAGCCCGTCTTTTGTGCGTGACCATAAGAAGTGTGTGAGCCTTCCCTGTCTTTGTCTCTACCCATGAGCCTTTTGTTGCATTTTCTCTTCACTATCCCAGCAGAGGGAAGTGAGTGGCTGTGAGGCATCTGATGCTCTCTGGGTCTGAACTCCAACACTGCAGGTTTTTTTCCATTTGGTTTACAACCTGTCATACAACGTCTAAATCCAGTGCTCTGCCTCTGACTGGCTCTTTCTGTAGCATCCAAAGGGCATCTGACAAGAGCTGACAAGTCCCACACCATGTTCAGAACAACATTTTCTTGACCTTCTTATGTGTACACTGCTCTTAGATTAAGTTACCCAAGAGCAGACCTCTCTAAATGACCACAAAGCCAGTCCTTTTTGTGACCAGTCTGCCATTTTGCTTACCTTGTTTGGCTTCCTCACAGGAAGCATACATAGAATAGTGTTTTGAAGTTGTGCACTCAGCTTCACAAACTAATGTCTTCAAAAGTGACTGAGCTTCATCCAAACCATACTGAGCAGACTCAAAATACATTCTTCTGAGGAATCCAGCATTGAAGAGGGCTCCTGACCTAGATAATATACATGAAAAATCAAGATTTCTTAATGAAAGAAAAAAAAGCTGCTCTAAAAGATCTATCACCCAAATTTATCAGCAATTATATTACAGGAAGAGTGCTGCATCAGGCTGTGTTCTTAACTTAGTGACACTGAAGTGCTTCACTTCCAGGACATTAACACTGGTGTTGTGTTGGAAATCCAGATCTCAACAATGCTAACTGTATTTCAACAACTATACTATGTCGACAAAGTAACGCCTAGAAGAAAAGTATGGTGAATTGGGAACAGTTTTTAATACTGCTTTGAAATAGTTAAAAAACATAAGATTTTCTTCTTGTTTCTCATTCTTTATTAATAAGTTTGACTTCTATGGTCAAAAGCAAACCCAATACCTTACTAAATTATAGTCAATTCATTGCTGCTCAGAGAAATTATGAAGGTTCCAAGCCTGAAAGTGTCCAAAGACAGACTGGATGGGGCCTTGAACAAGCTGGTTTAGTAGGTGTCCCTGCCTATGGCAGGAGACCTGGAACTAGATGGTCTTTAAAGGTCCCTNCTGTATTTCAACAACTATACTATGTCGACAAAGTAACGCCTAGAAGAAAAGTATGGTGAATTGGGAACAGTTTTTAATACTGCTTTGAAATAGTTAAAAAACATAAGATTTTCTTCTTGTTTCTCATTCTTTATTAATAAGTTTGACTTCTATGGTCAAAAGCAAACCCAATACCTTACTAAATTATAGTCAATTCATTGCTGCTCAGAGAAATTATGAAGGTTCCAAGCCTGAAAGTGTCCAAAGACAGACTGGATGGGGCCTTGAACAAGCTGGTTTAGTAGGTGTCCCTGCCTATGGCAGGAGACCTGGAACTAGATGGTCTTTAAAGGTCCCTCCCAACCCAAACCATTCCACGAAGTGTTCCCTGCATTCCTGCCCATTGCTATGGCAAATTTTGTAGTGCTAAAAGATATCCAGCAGATTTCGTTTTTATTCTGTGATAGAGTAGCTGAACTCTGGAGGTCCCCGCCTAAATTACTGGGTATTGTGTTCTGAACTTACCAGAGAGGACCAAGAACTACTGCAGTCTTCCCAGGCATACTGCCATGACAATCACAAGGCAGCTGCTGATAGGGGTTTTCTAGAAAAAATTTTAAAAAGGGAGAATTTTGGTTATTTTGAATTAATCAGCAGTGCCTGCTTCACTTGAGACAGACGACACAGAGCAGTAGTAGCTGACTTCAGTGGAAGTGCTTGAGACAGGCAAGCAGCAGCACAAGTCTGACACTGTTCTCACTTTTGCCAAGCAGTGGTTATGAGAATTTAGTGACTGATGACTTAATCACTGTTTAACCATTAAAACAGGGTTACGCATGCACGTTTCTTGGCAGAAGGGAATTAGTAGCTTTCCTACACATACACAACTAGATATCAACATGAACAGGAAATACCCACAATTTCAGACATCATTCAATTGAACCTACAAAACACAGTGTACCTCCAAGTCTCCTAAGCCAAAAATCAGCTCACTTGGAATTCAAGTGTTAAGTAAACATTTACTTTGCTAATTAAGATCTTTACCATAACACTTTGCCTACCAGTCACCTAATTTTAAAAAATCTTTTTAGCAACAAGGTCAGTCTGTGCTCACACACCTGACTTTGAGAAGGGCAAACAAGATATCACCAGTTAGTAGTTGGATATCCAACCTATAACTTTGAGTGAACACAGAAGGAAAAATCTTGTTTCAAACTACCATGTGGCTCCTACTTCTGTTAACTCATGTGTAGACAGTCCACAAAGAGCTAGTTCCAAACCTAGAGGCTGCCTCCACTTACCGCCAAGTGTTAGACGAGTTACAGTAATGTTGCATCCCCTTCCAACCACACCTGCCAAGGTAGTGCCATCAAGCACTTATAGATGCTGCCCAACGCCAGGCAGAATAGACCTCATCTAAGAGGCAAGTGACAGTTTAGTTTGCTGCACTTTAAGGCAGCTGACATCAATTGCAGAAAAGCAACCTGGCACCAAAACCTACCAAGCTGCCACTGTATGGAGGAACCAAACAAAACCCCTACTCTTCATGCCCTTCCCTGAAAGGACATACCAGGCATCTTGGCAGCTTCAGCAGCTACAGCTATTTGGAGAATGCCCTGCCTAGAAACAAATCCAGTACCTTTACAGAAAAATCTCCGCAGTCTAACCTAGTAGCACAAAGCATGGTAGTTTCTCTACCCCATCCAGTATGCTTGTTACTACACTAAGGGCAACTACGACTTTACTAAAAAGCTGTGAGCATAAACAGGGCCCAAACAAGCCCAAAACAGAGATACGGGAACGAGACACTGTAGAAACTTCAAAAGACAAGCCATTTACCTTCTAGCATATTGCCCTCTTTCTGAAAAATCCTCTCTTCACACCACTGGCAGTGGATGAGATATCTGATTTTCCGTACTGAATCATCTGCAGAGGTCGGGCCCCTTAAAACTCTGACCACTACTAGAACAAAATGTTCCAGAGCTACAGCCAGTAACACTTCGATGCCTTTGTTGCAGCGAGCTGCAGCTCTAGGAAGAAGAAACACAAAGCCACGTTGTACTGAGATCAGCAGGCTAGCACTGTCAAGGACACACAAACCTGCTGAAAGATTATCGAGCTCATGCATGCTCTAGGAGCAAATACTAAAGACCGGAGAAAGTGATGAAGAAAAAAATGGTGGTTATTCATTGCCTGGGTGTGCCCCATGCCTAGAAGGCTGAGCACAGGGTTTATTAGTTTCCTTATCTAAGAATATTCTGCAGGAAGCAACTTTGCATGTGCAGGGAGATGGAGAGTAACATTTAAACTGTCAGATCAGTATTTCTGCTTGGGCATTCTGAAGATTTCTGTACACTTTACTTCATCCCCCATCTGTCCTAAGCAGTTGTCCCACCCAACTAAGACCTGCTCAACAGGCTAAGTACGAGCCAGTGTTCACCAGCTGGCCAAGAAGGCCAACAGGTCTGGATCACCAATAGTGTGGCCAGCAAGACCAGGGAAGTGATTGCCCTCTGTATTCAGCACTGGTGAGGCCACACCTCGAATTCTGGGTTCAGCTTTGGGGCTGTCATTACTAGGAGGTCATTGAAGTGCTGGAGCAGGCTCAAAGTGCAATAAAGCTGGTGAAGAGTCTGAGCTGAGAGTAAAGAGGAGCAACTAAGGAAACTGGGCTTGTTTAGTCTGGAAAAGAGAAGACTGAGGGGCGACATTTTAGCTCTCTACAACTCCCTGAAAGGAGGCTGGAGACAGGAGGAGCATTTGGTCTGTTCTTCCTAGTAACAAGCAATAGGACAATAGGAAACGGTCTCAAGTTGCACCAGGGAAGTTTAGCTTGTGTATTAGGACAAATTTCTCTACTGAAAGGATTGTCAGGCCCTGGGACAGGCTGCCTAGAGCAGTAGTGGAATCCCCATCCCTGAAGGACTGGAAAGCTGTGCAGATGTGGTGCTGAGGGACATGGTTTAGTAGTTACCTGACAGTGCTGGGTTAACAATAAGATTTGATGACCTTGTAGGTATTTTTCAACCTTAATGATTCTATGATCCTTTTTTTCCCTTGGTTACGGACCAGGGTTTACACCCTCTTTTATATGCTGACTTGAATTAACTGAGAGTGTCAATTTGCAAATGACCAAGCTCAGCAGTTTGCAATTAATTACACACATCTTTTAACCCGAGGCACAAAGATCCAAAGTGAAAAATCAGCTTCCACAGAAGCAAGTCTACCTGTGGCAATTAGCTAGAAGCCATTCAGGCAGCTTAGTTAACATTTACAAATCCTGTGCAGCACTACAATGGTAAAACAGACAGAGGAATAAAAGGTTTGCAGACAGGTATATCTGGGAACTACTTTTTCTATTACCATCCTCCTCCCCAGTCAAAACCATTCCCCACCATCCCAATCCCTTCCCCTATTAATGCATTTTCACCTAACTGAGTCTTTTTGTTTAAAGTTCATTGTATACCAGAACAAACATACGAAATGGCCATTTTCTAACAAGAAATCTGGATTTTAGAATGAGGGAAATCTGGAAAACTGAACATGGTTGTTATTACAGCAGCAGTCTGACTTTTTTTTTTTTAAATTCCTAATAATTCTGTAATACTGGAATTGGAATAATTCTGGATGATTTTACCAGCACTTGAGTTGATGTAGCAGTACCTGGCAACAGCAGCAATCACTATCCTGGCTGCCAGTTCCTTGTAGTACTCTGTCCTGACAATATGAGAGCCATAATGGCGCAGGGCAACATGTTGGGCCTTTGCATACAGAGAACTGGTGTCTGTGGACGTCAGTGACACAATGCCAAGGTTCCTCACATTTCTAAAGGCAGAATCCAGGTAATTCACAGTAGTTCCAAAGGGGTCCAAATGGCTGAAAAGCAAGGAATTATTACTGAGTATCTGTAAATGTGCCACCCTTAGTAAACTTGCAGGCAACACCAAGTTAGCTGGAAGTGCTTATCTTGCATGAGGGTCATGAGGCTCTGTAAAGGAAGCTGGCCAAGCTGGACCCACACACAGCCTGAGGCCAGTGAAATGAGATGAAGTGGTGGGTCCTGCCCTTAGGTGACAACAACCTCATTAACACTCCAGGCTTAGGATAAGAGTAGCTGGGAACTGCCTGGTGGAAAAGGACCTGGGGATGTTGGGTCAACGCCCATCTGAAGATGAGTCAGCAGTGTGCCCAGATGGACAAGAAGGCCAACACATCCTGTCTTGTACAGAAATAGTGTGACCAGCTGGACCAGGGCAGAGACTGTCCTCTTGTGCTCAGCACCTTTGAGGCCATACCTCAAGTAATGGCTTAAGTTTTGGGCCCCTCACTCCCAAGAAGCACATTAAGGTGTTGGAACAGGTCCAAACAAGGACCATGAAGCTGGTGGACAGTCTGAAGCACAAGTCTTATGAGCAGCAACTGAGAGAACTGTTCACCCTGGAATAAAAGAGTTTGAGGGGATATGTTCTTGCTCTCTACAACTTCCTGAAAGGAGGCTGGAGCCAGGTGGGAGCTGGTCTCTTTTCCTAAGTAACAAGTGACATCAAAGAGGAAATAGCCTTAAAGCTATGCCAGGGTAGATTTAGGTTGGACATTGGGGGAAAAAAAAAAAATCACTGAAAAGGTGGCCAAGTATTTGAATGGGCTGCTCAGGACAGTGGTGGAGTCCTCAGCCCAGAAAGCACAGAAAAAAATTTGTAGATGTGGTGCTGAGAGACATGGTTCCTCAGTGCTGTGTTAATGGTTGGATTTGATGATTTGAAAGCCCAGACGAAACAATTCTGGGACAAAAGCAGCAAATTACTAAGAGAAACATTCAACACTTACATAAAATCAAACGATCTCAAATGCATTATGACGTTGGCATCCATTTTTGTCACCTCGATGGTGTCAGTGCTATCTTCTCCATCTCCCATGGCTTCATCGTTGTCATCTTCCTTGGTGTTCAACTTCACCTTCATTTTGTTTAAATGGCAGTTTTCCTGAATCATTGCCACAGAGTTTTCATTGCAATCATTAATTGTAACTCTCACAGAGCTTCGGAGGTGCTTTGCCCACTGCAGTCCCATGATACCTACAAAAAGACACAGCTCTGACTGAATGACACAAGAAGGACTTGGCTTCTGGGTTGCCTAACTTGGCAAGAAAAAAATTAAAATTAAATAACCCTTCTAAATGTTTGTAATGTGTGCGAATTAAATGTTGTCATGTTCCTGCAAAAGTGACACTGTAAAGGGACAGCCTATTTGGCAACCTCTTAGGTGGTTGCTGTGGCTATAGACAAAAAGATTTTTGCAGCAGGCTGGATCCACAATCTTCGGGAAAGTCCATTGCCTGTTTAGTGCTCCAGTGTAGCACTCTTGTAACAGGCACTGTAAAAGGCACCAGAAAACACACATGATGGTCTAAAACTGAGTGGCTTACACTCTGACAGGCTGTGCTGCTCTTTGGTGAGACCTGCACATGCTGAAGAGCTCAGCAGAAGGGAACCTCATCAATTTCAACACGGGCAAGTACGGAGACCTGCACCCGGGGATGAAGAAGCCCCTGCAACAGTACAGGTGAGGGGTTGACCTGCCTGAAACAGCTCTGAAAAGGATGTGGCAGGACTAGAGGACAAGCTCATCATGAGCCAGCAGTATGCCGTTGTTGCCAGGAAAAGTCAATGGTATCCTGGGGTGCATTAAAACCAGCATGCCCAGCTGGTTGAGGGAGGTTTTCCTCTCTCCCCTCCATTCTGCCCTCGCAGTATCACTTCTGGAGTACTGGGTCCAGTTCTGGCCTCCCCAGTTCAAGAGAGACAGGGAATTACTGGAGGAGAGTCCAGTAAAGGCTACAAAGATGCTGAGGGGCCTGGAGCATCTCTGTGAGAAGGAAAGACTGAGAGACCTGGGGGTTGGTTAGCCTGGAGAAGAGCAGCCTGAGAAGGAATCTGGTCAGTGCTCATCAATAACTGAATGTGAGATGTCAAGAGGTGCCCAGTGACAGGACAAGGGGCAACATGCATAATCTGGAATCCAGGAGGTTTCATCTGCACAGGAGGAAAAAATTCCTTGCTGTGAGGGTGCTGGAGCCCTGGAGCAGGCTGCCCAGAGAGGCTGTGGAGTCTCCTCCTCTGGAGCGATTCCAAACCCACCTGGGCAAGTTGTTGTGGGTCACCCTGTTTTAGAAGTGGGGTTGCACTAGATGTGCTAAGCAGTTGCCACTGTTCTCAACCATCACCTTAAGATTGCAGTAGCTGGCTGACTATGGGGCAGCTATCCACATTTCCTTACACTCTTGCCAGATGATAACCTTTTTATTTATTTCACATTCAGAATTTCTGCAATCAGTTAATTATGATTCTGATAAAGAAGCTTGGATTCATCACCATTTCCAAATTATGGTTTGATTCCACAGCCAAACTTCACAGAGTTACAAGAGATCTGTTTAAGGCAACTGATTTTAAAGAGAACTCTCAACTTTGATCTAATATTGTTTTCGAAAGGCCTAATACCAGGCTCTTGGGTTTTTTTGGTATGGAGGATGCCCTTTACTAACTAAAGAAAAAAGCCATTGCGTAGGTCACATTATTTTTAATACATGACCTTACTGCATGTTAAAACTGATTTCTGCAGCTTCATATTCATGGATATTAGCCACAAGATTAAAGAAGTTACGTTACCAGTAGCGCCAAAGGCATCCAAACAGTCTATGGGTGTACGTTCCTTAGCTAGGACAGCCAGGGAAGAGAAGATCAATTGCCTTGAAGATAAAGAATGGTCATGGTAAGTAAGATGAGAAAGTACTTGTCCCTCCTTCTTGTTTACTTCCCTTGAATGTAACATTAGAACCTTTAAGCTAAACTCCACCTTCTACACAGAAGAAAAACCTCAACTACCTTCAAAAGGTTAATTCTACAGCAGAATATTCCTAAGGTGAGATCCCAAATCAGCTTACTAATTACTCTAATAGTGGAAAAAGTAGGTAGCATTCGGAAATTAAATGTGACATTACCTTGCTAATGGCTGTTTGAAGATATCAGAAATTACTGCAGGTCAATGAAATACCTCAGCCTTGAGGAACAAGCCTTGTTCTTTCAGACATGGCCATATCCTCAGCTGCAGTGGCCTTGCTCAGAGGCCTGCCTTTACTTTCATAGATGAGTCTGGACTAACTTTAAACCTCAAATATTGATAGCACTAAGGACCCAAGGGGACAGCACAGACTGAAGCATAGTCCCATACGCCGAGTGTCAAGAGTCACACTTTTCAGTGGCCACCATTTAGGATTCCCCTTAAAAACAGACAATGTTTCTTCCTTCAGAATTAAGAAGATCCTTGAGAGAATCTGAATTCCAGGAGAAAAAGGCCCAGAATATGAAAACTGTACATTACAGTTAAGCTACTGTTCAGTTAAGAGGAAAAGAAGCAGTGACTATCCATTCACAGAGAAACACCTTAAGTGTGTAAATGAGGTTAGTTTTCAAGTGTGCTCCCTTCAAATCCTGATCTTCTCCATCGACTACTCATCACAGAAAAACACTTAGTTGCTTCAGTAATGACATTATTTCCCATTATTTCCCCCCATTATTTTGGGGTTTAAGTATTATTTATGAAGAAGAGTGTCCCGATGAAAAATAATTTCTGCTACCCTCTGAACAAAACTTTTATATGGTTTGTTTTCCACAATGAGTATTTTCCACTACAAACTCATCACCCCTCTACTGCATTCTCCCACTCTCTTTTCCCTTCTTACCTGTTGAGTTTCATTTTAGGATTAAAATAGGAATCTGTTTTCTGGGGTGTGGAATAGTTGGGAAGAACCCGCACGTCTGTGGCTGACTCTTTTAGCACTTGCTGAGAATTCTTGGGAGCAGGAACTAAAAGTAATCATGGGGGAAAGAATCAGTTAGTGAGAACTGAAATTATCAGTAGATATTTGATAAATGAAGTTGAAAATGTAGCAAGTCTGGGTTATGCTGTAATCCAGCTAGCACATGGATCAGTCAAGAGGCATGTGGGATGAAGAAAAGCAGGTAGCAATTTCTCTTCTAGTCCTAAGAGTGGCAGATAAAGATTAAGTGTGAACAGAATTGTCTTCTCACAAAACATTAGATTTCTTTCTTTTGGACTCCTGTGTATCCAGTTACATTTCAGGAAGCAAATCCCTGAACCTGGGTCTTAGCACATTTGTTTTCCATGTTGTGGAAAACCTGCCCAGCTTGTCCTGTAACAAGAATGCAGGACAGCATGCTTATCTTGTACCAGCCTGAGACAGGAATGCAGGTTAGGCAGCAGCTTATCCTTCACCTGACAGCAGCAGAGAAGGAGGATGCACATTTCGTTTTCTTATCCAGTCAGGACACAGCCCAGATGGGGGAAGTTTTAAGACTTGGCAACTTGGAAATTTTACAATCCAGCCCAATTGCTGCTGGGATAGAGGGAAGGCCTGTAGCTAAAAGGTTTTATCAAAGCCAGACAGAAGACCTAATTATCAGAGGTTGTGAGAAGTCTAGATCTTTTAGTGAGCACTGGCTTTCCACCCTCCTCTTGATTAATAAGCATCATTGGCCTGCTAGGAGACAATCAGCACATAAGGTCAGGCTCACATTTTCAGTAGGTATAAAACTAGTTTTTAGAATCCTCTGGTTTTAAGGGTGAGAGCTATCCAGACAGTTAGACAGGCCTGAACCTCTCCTCCCCAGGCAAGGATGTCTCTTTGGCAAGACTCGTGTCTTCAACTTTGTCAGATGTTATCTGGGAATTACTAACTTAAGCTCAATTTTTGCAGTAAGTGGATCTACTACAGGTAATTCTCAACTTGTTCAATCTGTCACCTTAATAAATTACCCACCTCTTCAACTTTGCCCAAATGTCTCACTGAAAGTCGTTGTCAGGGCTCTGAAACAGGCAAACATTGGCTCTGAGAGGTGGCTACACAGATAGCTTTTGAATACAAACCAAGTGTGCAACGAGGACTGGATCTAGCTACACTTAAACTCTTTTAGAAGTCTAGAAAGCAAGGGGGTCCTGTCTGAATCTCATAACAGGAGGGTCACCCTTGCCCACCTTGCCAGACTGTTACCCCTCTGTACAAGACAAAAAAAAAAAAAAAAAAAAAAAGTGTCATGGACAGGATGTTGTTATGTGACTGTCCTCCATTTTTTTTTTGATAAACGAAAGCCTGTATCTGCAACATTAATTGTGAAGGGAGAATAAATCACAACTCTGCTCCATCTTTGAGAATAAGAGATTCATAGAATAGTTTGGGTTGGAAGACACCTTAAAGATCACCCCTACCATGCTCATTTGAAACCATTGCCCTTTGCTCCTATTACTACAAGCCCTTCTGAACGATCTTTCGCCAGCCTTCCTGTAGGTCTTGTTTGGCTACTGAAATGTAGCTATAAAGTCTCCCAAAGCCTTCTCTTCTCCAGCCTGAACAGCCCCATCTCCCTCAGCCTGTCTTCACAGGAGAGGTGCTGCAACCCTCTGATCATATTTTGATGTTGTTCCCATGGTATTAAGGACAGATTTCTCCCTAGGAGAGCTAAAAACGTTTGAAATTTTTCCTCTTGTTTCTCACCTACACATCACAGCTATTGCATATGCTACAGAGTATAAAAAGATTCAATGTTTTCTGTAAGCAAGAACCTACCTGTAATAAACCTTGATTCTGTTTCTCCTTTATTGACATGACGATTAATATGACTGATCATGTCAGTTCTTCGTGCGATAGTTGCTGAGCAGATGATACAATGGTAATGAGCTCCCGTCTTTGAAAATGTCTGAAAAATACAACATTTGTAGCTTCAGAATAAACAAAACAGCATGAAAATTTAAGTGTAACTGAAGACAGGCACAGGAAAAAGCCATCAGTTTTGCTACCTCCAACAAAACATTTTGAATCTATAGCCAGATACTGTAAACAATCACACGCCAGGAACCAGCACAGCAATCCTGCCACTGCACCACTGCCAATTGCTCTGCCAAACCCAGAACTGATTTGGTTGGAAGAGACCTTTATGACCATCAAGCCCAACCATTAATCCAGCACTGCCAGGTCACCAGTAAACCATGTCCCGCAGTATCACGTATACGTGTTTTTTCAGTCCCTTCAGGGATGGCAACTCTACTGCTTGTTCCAGGGCATAACAACTCTTCTAGGGAAAAACTCGTTCCTAATTGTCCAATCTAAACCTGCTCTGGCACAACTTTCAGGCCGTTTCCTCTTGTCCTGTGACTTGTTATTGGAGGCAAGAAACCAGTTCCCCACCTGGCTCTAGCCTCCTTTCAGGGAATCGTAGGGAGACAGGTCACCCCTCAGCCTCCTTTTATCCAGGCTGAACAACCACTCAGCTACTCCTCACAAGACTTGCTCTCCAGACCTTTCATCAGCTTTTTCCCCCTTCTCTGGACACACTGCAGCACCCCAGTATCTTTCTTGGAGTGAGGGACCCAAAACTGAACCAAGGATTCAAGGTGTGGCCACACCAAAGCCAAGTACAAGCAAGACAACCAATGCCCTGGTCATGCTGGCCACACTATTTCCAATCCAGGTCTGCTGGCTGTTGGCCTTGGCCACCTGGACATTTATTGGCTTGTGTTCAGCTGGCTGCTGACCAACATCCCCAGGATCTTTTTCACTGGGCAGCTTTCCAGCCTCTCCTCCTCACGCCCGTAGCAGTACATACCCCATTCGCTCAGCACAGAGGGAACGAAGGAGCTGAGAAGTGCCCATTGCCTGGCCTAATGAAGCCTTCATCTCTTCCACACAAACCTGTCATTTATTCTAAACTGTGACAGTGTTTCACACAATCTAGGCAACTGCCCACCAAAATAACACATACTACACTACATTCAACTACCTGAGGCTCCTATCAATATCTACATACCAGGCTGGTAAGCTTTTGGCATCCTACGCTGGATAGTAGATATATTTTGTGACTAAACAGATGGTAACAGTAACCCTAAACCACCCATTTCCCTCTCTCTGTAGAGTAACTATTACTGTGCTTCAGCATTTTTACCTGGTCTCCAACGAGGTTTGGTTTTACTGGATGACAGGGCAAGTAACAGATGCACATTCTGTACCCTAGGAAAGAAACTCTTGTCACATTACAGTCCAGAAAGTAATCTGGATGGTCTCATTTGAGAATCCCAAATACTGCCACAGTAAATAAGAGAACATCACCTATTATTTAGTACACCCGCCCTGTGCCCAAGGAAATTTATCAGCTAATTACACATTTTACATGTTAAAATGGACAAAAATTTCATACAGGAATTCATTTTAATGCCTGCTCTTATCCTACAGAGCTTTGTTGAATCTTCGCTAGCTTATCCAGTCTGTGACTTTCCAAAATACTTGTGAGTATTACTGTTACCTGGCTAAAAGACTTGGCTGAAGGCTTTTATAAAAGGCACATTCCATGGTTTAAAGAAAAACACCTGCTAATGCATGCAATTCTCTAGTCAGAATCATTTTATTTCCTGCAAAGTCATAGAGAATCCCAGAATCCCAGCATGGTGGGGGTTGGAAGTAATCTCTGTAGATCATCCTGTCCAACATGTCTGCCAAAGCCCAGATCGCAATGGCCAGGTGGGTTTGGAATCTCCCCAGAGAAGAAGACTCCACAACCTCTCTGAGCAGCCTGCTCCAGGACTCCAGGTGCCTCATAGCAAAGCTTTTCCTCCGGTTCAGATGGAACCTTTTGTGTTCCAATTTGTGCTTGTTGCCCCTTGTCTAGTCGCTGGGCACCACTGAAAACGACATTGATCCCATCCTTGTGATCCCTGCTATTTAGATATTCATAAGCATTAAGAATATTTGCTTTCAATACAACACAGCTCTTTAGAATACGCATCCTGCTTAGTCTCTGCTTTTCCTTCTAAATCTTCCCGTGGGGATCTTAATGCCTCTTACAAACAAATCACACCATTTTCTTAAAAACCTTATGGCTTCTGCATACTGACACTAAATAAATACTTTATGTAGTTCTGCAAATCATGGACTCTCTACGATGAGCCAAAAGTGACCCTGCAGGTGTGTATGATATTTAACACCAGAGTCAAAACTACTAGTAAAACAATTTTTACTATATACATGACATAGTTTTTGCAGTTATTTTCTTGATATGCCAAGCAAATATTTTTTTTTTCAAATGAGAAAATGCAGAACTTTAACTATTTTGGCATCTACAAGAATACAGAGCCATTAGAGTTTTATATCTGCAATTCACATCTCAGGTCAACATTACTCAGCTCAAAATACAGTTCTGATTCAGAGCTGGTAAAAAAAATGCTTAAGCAAGGAAATAAAAAAAAAGTGAAAAAGAACAACGTCCTGCATGCCCACAACTTCTCCTAGCATTTACTATTCAAACATGATTGCTGTTACCTTCAAATTCAACAGAAACTTTCCAGTGAAAATTCAGAAGGTGCCGATGCAGTTTATGACTATAGCAAGCTTTGTATTTATCCTCAGAACACAGTGGACAAGGCTTCTTTTCACCTGAAAACAAACACATGAGAAACACTTCTGTTAAAGCAAGCATATAAGGAAAGAGGAACTAAGGTTCTATCCATGGGAGTTAAAGATTAATTCCCCAGGGTATGTTCTATTTCAGGCCCAATCAAACTTGAAATTGATGGATTGCCTCTTTCTACTCCATAGCATATAGATAAGAACCACTATTACTTTAAGTATCATTAACTTCTTAGAGAATCCCAGCACGGTAGCAGTTGGAAGGGACCTCTAGAGATCATATAGTCCAACACATTTGCTAAAGCACCCACAGCAGCTTGCCCAGGATCACAGCATCCAGGTGGCTTTGGAATCTCTCCAGAGGAAGAGGCCCCACAACCTCTTTGGGCAGCCTGCTCCAGGGCTTCAGCACCCCAACAGCACTGAAGTTTCTCCTCCTGTTCCTGTACAACCTTTTGGGTTCCAGTTTGCACCCATTGCCCCTTGTCCTGTTGCTGGGTACTACTGAAAAGAGTCTGGCCCCATCCTCTTGCCACACCCCCCCTTATCTCTTGATGGGCACTGATCACATCCCTGCTCAGGGTGCTCTTCTCCAGGCTAAGCAGCCCCAGGTCTCTCAGCCTTTCCTCCTCACCAAGACATTCCAGCCCCCTCAGCATCTCTGTAGCCTTTGCTGGACTCTCTCTAGTGATTCCCTGTATCTCTTGAACTGGAAGCCCAGAAAAGATACTTAAGGCTCAAGAACCCTATGATTTAAGCCTATGTGGACCCTAATAGTTTTATTCCGCCTGTGAATAATTTGTTTCAACTGTCACTTCTATCACAAAATACATTCATGTCATCAGAATAAAAACTACAAAGCTGCATTACAAACACTTTGCGGACTTAAAGCAATCTTCCTGTATCCATCTGGATCAGAACTTAATACAAAATGGGGATAAGAAGCATCCAGAACAGAATATTTTTTATTGGAACAGACATTTAAATGCTGCAAAGACAACAGTTAGCTTCCATGTAACTGTGACACGAAGTTAAAAAAAAAAAAGATGAAACTTCTGATGTATAACTAGAATTAACAACTTGTTGGTCCACACATGCTGCAACATGAGAAATGCTTTGGTTCAGCGAAGGCAGAAAGGAATTATTAAGGCCTTAAATTTACTGGAGGAAATAAAATCTTCATCAAGCACAGAAGCAAGTCATACAGCCGATTTTTATTAAATGATATAAGTGTACGAAGTGTATTTAAAAAAAAAAAAGAGAAAAAAAAGTTAAATACCTGTAACCTGAACATCTCTGTTCTGGGATGCTGCTGTGGAAAATTCCCCTTCTTTCAGATTAGCTAGCTTCTCTAGCTCAGCAAAATCTCTTTGAATTGAAATATGTTTCTCTGAAAAGCAGAGATATTCAGAAGTTAAACATTCTCAGTTTAATAATTAACGGCTATTTTTCTGAGCCTCGTTTCAACTCTAACACTAAAGGAATGACTATAATACCAATCCAAATACTTGTTTGCATCCTTTAAGTTCCATGGTAGGAGTACCACAAAATTAACTCCCCAGAAAGGCTTTTAAAAATACATTTATTTCCACAGGTCTCTAACACTGACACATTCTTACACTGCAAAGACCTTCAGTTGAAGGTTGAAAAGCTGCAAAGATCAAATCACAATCCATTTACCCCTGATTTTACTGCTCAGCATCGTTAGTGAGTGCAAATCATGCACAAAGTAGTATGAAAACATCCTAGGAACACTCTGGCAAAACTAAAGCACCAGCGAAACATGGACCAATTGGAAGTAACAATTATTCACTGTACAGTCAGGGCATATTACATTCTGCCACCTTTTTTATCCCCTTAGGAGACTGTTTAACCTTTAAATTTGCCTTCTGATTTTCTAACAATCTGTGAGAATATTTGTTAAAAACAAGAGAATTAGCTTATCCAATACTAGAATCACACAGAATGGTGGGGGCTGGCCTCGACCTCTGGAGATCATCCAGTCCAACCCTCCTGCTAAAGCAGGGTCACCTACAGCAGGGTGCCCAAGATCACAACGTTCAGGCAAGTTTGGAATTTCTCCAGAGAAGACACCACAACCTCTCTGGGCAGCCCGAGAAAAGGCTCTGTCACTCTTAATAGATCAGCTTTACTTGTTTGAGCACACAGAATACCCCAGTTTACAGCAACACTGACTCTGTACCCATTTTAAACCTTTACCATATTTTCACAAGATTAGTCTTCAGGATTTTGCTGTGTGAAACAAAGATAGCAACTGATCGGTGTACTCAAGGTTTTAAACTAGGGTTACAACTTGTACAACAAAAATATTCTTAACGTTTATTATAAAACCTCTTGGATAATCAGACGATACGTCCAGAATGTTGCTATCTGATTCCTTTGTCGGTTCTTCCTCAGCACCTTTTTCTTCAGTTTCCAGTTTTGACTCTTTCACATCCAGGTTGTTGTTTTTCACTTTTTCAGAGACAACCATGCCATCTTAAAATCAAACAAAAAACATTCAGAGTTGTGTGTATAACTGAATCACATAGATATTTTCATTTGTTTCCAATAATTTGGTGCTTCTAACAGGCAAAATGGACTACAAGTGTTAAGGAGGAAAAAAGAAATATATCAACAGTATCTTGGACTGTAATAACGATTTAGTTATTGCTGAAACTTGGCAACCACTGTGCAATAATGTCATTCTGGACAGATAAAACGATGTACCAGTCTGCATCACCAGATGGTTAAAGTTAACAAAGTAACATTTACACGACATTGTAATAATGTTCCACACTATTATCCTGCAAAATGCAGCAGTACCAAGAGGATGCATTCAAGCAGCAAGTGCAAATGCTCACATTATACTACCTAAGAAAATCTGAAGACAGAAGTTTAGAAATCTTTATGATGGATAGCCTGAAAAAAAGAGGAGAGTTAAGAAGGAATTTGCTATCAGGGACTGTGATAAGCCTTAAGTGCTGGTGATATCAGCATTTGCAATTGAATAGCTTCTCTGGAAGGAACAACTGGGCAGACACTGAAGAATTTTAGACTTAAGAAGCTAGAAAGTAGTGCTCGAAAATCATACAATCTGATCCTATTTTTTTTTTTTTCGTAGCCTTAATAAATATTTGCTTGCTGCTCCCTCGAAGTTCTATAGTGTCCACAACGGTATATTGAATTAATACCAATGAAATTCTAGGAGTCAACTCCTTCAAAGATGAACCCTTGACCAAGTCTGGGACCTCGAACCCTGAAGTGTTCAAAGACAGGTTAGATGGGGACTTGAGCAACCTGGTCTAGTATCCCTGCTTATGGCAGAGGGTTAGAATTAGTCTCTTCAAGGTCCCTTCCCACTCAAGCCATTCTATGATAGGAAGTCTGGATCTGGCTGCATCCAGACTCCTCTCTGAGGAGCTCACAAAGGGCTCCATCCTGAGCCTGTGTCTCAGCAGGAGGGTCTTCCTTACCATTTTCATCCCAAATCTGCCCTGTAGATCATTCTAGCCCAATTCTAACTCCATTTTCCTTTGTACGCTTCTTCCGTGTAGTAAGTCTTACTATTGGTGAGACTTGCCTTGCTGCACTTTTACAAACTGATCTTAAACACTTTTGCCAATATCCATGATGATTCTTCAAGCAACCTAAATCTCTCCTCCACAACACCATCTACTGCTGGTTGCTCCTAAAGACAAGGTAAGAGCTGGACTATAAAGTTCTTACAATTCCTCTCTTGTTCTGTTGTTGTTTGGCTTTAATGTTTCGGTTGCATAAAAATCCTTGTGCTATAATTAATAAAAACAGAAAGAGGAAATGGAAGGAGTATCTCAAAACAAGGATTTGAGAAATTGTTTGAAAAGACGGAAGCACTGAGTAAAATTACTCTGCTTGAAAATATATTAAGACCAACGCTGTTACTCAGAAAGTGTCGCTGTATTTCTCAGAGATCTGTTTTCAAGCTGACAATTCACCTCAGTCCATTCTATTTCCTGCTTCTCAATTAAAAAGTTGCAAGATGTCTAGTATGTTTCTACACATTTCATTATTAGAAATACACAAAGAAAATGAGGAAGTAAAATGATCTTTGGTGAGAAATTTCCAATATAAAGATGAATAAAGAGCAATGATTAACAATGACTACACCCGCTATGAGAAAAACTGGTAAAACTGTTATAAAACTGCATAGTGAGAGCACAAAAGCAACTGAAGTCCACCTGACTTGTCTTCACAGCAAGTCTACATGTTAAAATCGTTGAAAGAACATGCACATATATCTACATACAGTTTACACGAAGTAAACTTCCACACTAAATGAATCAGAAAAGCAGGCTGCCAGCAAAGCAAGATTGCAAGATTTTTTAAATATCCATCAGGAATTACTGATTATGCACAAACTTAGTAAAGCTTCAAAGGGCCAAAACGATGCTTTTCCTTGTTTGTTTTTTTTTTTTTTTTTTAAATCAGAAGAGTCAGTTGGGTTCAACTGTAAGCCTGCAGCAGCAAATGATTGGTATCACTGTCACGGCTGGAAAGCTAGCACAACTAGTTTAAAGCCATTTGGCAGAAAATGCCGAGGAGAAAAAGCGTGGGGCTAAGGTACAAGGCACCCGCCGCAACCCCTGCCCACCTCCGGCAGGCCCAGCTCAGTGGCGGGATCTCATCCTCCGCCGTTTGAAATCTCTTTAGATAAGCACCCGCTTTGTAAGCCGCCCGAGGTACCGAGCCCATCACTGCCGAGTCTCGGCCCCTGGGCCTGGGCGCCTCGGGAAGCACGTGTGGCCGCCCCGCCGCCGCCTGCGTTCTGCACCAAGTCGGCAGAAGGCGCAAACCCAGCCCTCCCTCGCCGCGCGGGGCTCTCGTGGCGCAGGCGGGGAGGAGAAAGGAGCCGGTAAGAAAGAGACTGTAGGCCGCTCGCTGTAAATTCAAACGTCCCGGGAGTTCTCTCAAGAGGCCTCTCCTTCCCGCGCATCCGCATGGCGTCTGCCCTCTCTCAGCGCCTCCTTAGCAAGCTGGGGCCGTTCTGCAGCCCTCAGAACGGGTCGGAGGACGCGGCTCCCGCTCTCCACACAGTCCGTGTGCCCTCAGTAGCAGCTAAGCACGCTGAGGCCGCGTCGGGCCCTCAGCAGGACGGAAGACCCGGCTCTCACCACACCGCCCGCCCTCCGGCACCTCCCGGGCAAGGCGAGAGCGTGCTGCATCCCCATAGCGGGGCGAGTATCCGGCTCCTACCACATCGCCCGCCTTCAGCAGCGCCTCCAGGGCCTCGCTGCTTCCCTCAGAGGCTGATGAGGGCCCGGCTCCCACCCTGCAACACCACAGCACCCGCATGCTCACGGTCCTCCCCAGAGCCCGGCCCTCACTGTGCGCTGCAGTCTCGCTGCTGCTGCCGCCTTCGGGATTCTCCTCCTCCTCATCCTCCAGCCCTGGCTGCTTCTGTTCGGGTGACAGCTGCGCCAGAGCGGCCTCCGCAGCCTCCTCCGCTGCCATCTCGTCCAGGGGCAGCCTAGCAGCACGCGAAGGCAAGCCAGTTGAAGCAGGGGCACACGCCGCAGAACCCACACGCCTCTCCGGGAGGGGGTGGCGCTGAGGGAGGGGTGGAGGCGGGCGGCAGCGGGCCGGCACGTACGTCGGGAGAGGAGGCGGGCCCGTTCTGCCTACACTCCCCAGCAACCCCTACGCTTCCGGCGCCCGAATCCGGGTGTCCTGCCCTTGCCCAGCGCGCCCCGCGGCGGGGAGGAGCCGAGGCAGCGGCAGCTGGCGGAGGAAGTTGTGTTTGACAGGGAAGTGTCTGGCACGGGACCGGGGCCGTTCTTGAGGTAGCCCTGAGGTTTCTTTGCCAGGACTGCCTGGCGCGACGGGGCGCCGAGCCGGTGCCCTCTTCGGCTTTAGCTGGAGGGTATGTTCGAGTTGGCGGGGTGTGAGAGAGGGTGACCGGCTGCTGGGGAGGGGAAGGGAAGGGGTGGGGTATGGTGGCAGCTGCCGGGTGCGGTCGAGGAGGCCGGCCGGCCTGTTTTCTGAGGGGCCCCGGAGGGTCACCCTGCGTTCGCCCTTTCCTCACCCCTGGGTTTTGGGGGTAAGGAGGTTGCTGTCCCTTAGGTGGTGGCGGAGTGGCAGTTTGTCCTTCAACCGTTTCAAGCTGTTCGCGTTCAAAGGTGTCTTAGAGCTCTGTGTTTACTTGTTTTGCCCTGTGTTAGGGCTGAGCTCTTTCTGGGGCTTCTCTGTTTAGACAGTTGACCTGAGGTCTGGAAATTCATCTCTAGAGCTTTGGGGAGCTTCTGGTGAAGCTTCGTCCCAGCCTTCTGTAAACCTCTGCTTCTTGGTGGCAGGCTCGCAAGACTAAGTGTCTGTAGAGGGTGGTAGCTGTTTGCGAGATGTCATGGTACCACCTCCATCCCGGGGGAGAGAGGGGAGACAAGAGCTAAGGCAAGAGTTACATAGTTGGAACTGCTTTAAAGCTTGACGATCGTGTGACTAAATGTTCAGTGTTTGATTCTTAGCCTAAGATGTTTTCTGGTACAAACTACGTGTCATTAAAGCTGATGGGAGAGTAATTGCCGTCCTTTTTTTCTGTGACATTCTCTAGTAGTGAGATGTGAATAATTAACTCTGTTGAAATCTGCTGTGGCTCTATAATGAGAAACCAGAAAGAGAGTATTCAAATTTCTTTTCTATATAGTTAAAATTTAATTTGTACGCTGGCTGGAAGTACAAACTCGAAGTAAATAATGACAAACCTGTTTTCTTAGCATTTGAAGATGTCTAAAAAGAAACTGAAGAAATTGACTGGAAAGGAAGACTGTTTGGATGGCCAGGATGACAAAGTAGGACCAGCTGTTTTATTACTGTTTGTCATTATTTTAGTTGAAATTCCTATGTTCAAGGGAAGAACAGGAAATATTTAGCAGTCTTGAGATAGAAGGACGAATCACGTTTAAAGATGGGGTCGTTAAGAACAGCAGGAGAGTTTAATTGGTCAGTTAAGTGGAAGTTCTAGCCAGAAAGCTAGCTTATGTTTTTCTCCAAACATAATGAGTAGTGTGGGTATCAGAAAAGAGACTTTTTTTCTTTTTTTTTTTTGCTCATAATGTATTTTCCTTGTTGGGGAGAATTGAGCTTAAAATTTCTACCAAACCTACTATTGTTTTCCAGAATTGTATCTTGGATCATATATCTGAATGTCTTACTTAATCATATATTGTACCTGGCAGCATTTTAGCAGTCAACTCTGATATATTTTCTTTTAGTCACCGAGACTTAAATCAGTGACCCAGATTATCAATATGCTTTGCTGCATACTTGTACCTAGTGAGTGAGCTTTCACTGAATTGCTTGTGAAATACTAAAGCTTCAGGAGTCAGCTACTCATGCTAAGTCAGTTGCATACTAGCGTTTGCTGGAGCACATACTATAGTCAGGTTTAAGATATATTTAGTTCCCAACAGGAACTATAGGAGAGCTTTTAACTCTTGTCATAAATGCCTCAAAAATATTGCAAGCTTATAAAGGAGCATGATATGGCCTTAGAGTTATACATGTTAGAAAGTTTTCGCTCATATAGAAAATGTTACTCAAAGCCAAATATTTGTAACTAATTTTTTTTTTTTCCTGAACTCCTGATCATAATTGATTAGTTTCTTTTAACATTAACTTACTCTGAGGTGGTGGTGTTTTACTTCTATAATACGAAGGGTAAAAACTTGCTTAAAACCTAGTACTGCCATTCCTAATGCCTACACCAGGTTGTTCACATACTCATGCATGACTTCAGTTTGTTTGAAAAAGCAAACATCACTGTGGGCAGGCATTGACAAGTGAGAACTTGAAATATTAATAAGAAAAGGATATGGAAACTTCTGAATAGTAGCGAGTATGATCACAGTGTGGATAAGAGCTCTTCCAGGTGAGAGTGAGCCCTTTAAGCAATCATATTTAGATGTGATTGTGCGGAGCCTTTACGATTTTTTGGTGGGTTATAAACATGACCCTGAGTTGCAGAATGAGTGAAAGAACATTTGTCACAGTATAAATGACTTGTTTGTTTTTTTTTTTAGAATTTTTATGAATACACAAAAATGTGTACTTTTACGCACTGATATTTGTAGAGTGTATGAAACAGGTGAATTCTAACTCTGTATAATTAACTGATCTTTATTTATAAACCATGTCAGGTTCACTTTTCCCCACACATTTTTCTTAAATACACCAAAATCTCAATATTAAACTCCAGCAAGGTGTGTGGCTACCTTCTTCAGGCTTAATTTACTCAAAATCCTAGTGAATCTAGTCTGAAACAATAGCTTGCTCTGTCTCATGAAGGTTTTCTTTTTTACTGCTGTTTCCTCTATAAGCCCTTCTGTTTTCTCCTTTATTCAGAACTCTGAAGACACCAGATCTTACAAACATACTATGAAAGGAGAGACACAACTTCAGAGGTAAATTCTTGCTCTTCTGTATAACATAGCTGAACTGCTGCATACTTGGAATTTTAGAGTGGCACATTCCAAGTATCATTAAACCACTGCTAAAACTTATCTGTGTGATAAAATAAAACTAGACTTGGTACTGCATCTCTCACACCAATAGATAATGAATGCAGAAAAAGCTTTTTTCTCAATTTCGTAAGCTAAAACTGCTGTAAATACTGAAACTGTTGCATCAGAGGATTTTACACAGATGTTGTTACATCTGTACAACCTGAGACAAGCTGTACTTACAAATTCAGAGGTGTAACTGCCTGAATGAAGTGTGTGTTTGTTGGTTTGCTCTTTAGCAGAGCAAGATGGCTTTACTTTTTTCATAATTTTTCCATAGATTCAAAATAGAGAAAGATGAGAAACAGAAGAAGCAAGATCAAAGTTCTGGTGTTTCTCATGAAACTAATGGAAGATCATGGGGAGGATCCTCAAATAGGTCCCAAGGAGAATCTTCACATCGAAGCAAAACCACAGACAATTCTTTAATCCAAACTGCAAAGCAAAAGAAAATAGTTATCCAGTTTAAAGGCAAAGAAATTAAGCATGGCAAAAGCACACGCGCTCCTGAGGTAGGGGCTACTGACAGAAGTCGTTTCGATGGAACAGAAGGGAAAAAACTCTGGCATAGCTTTGAACTTCAGAGGGACAAGGCACTGAAGAGGAAGGCAGCAGAGAAAGCTACTGAGATCTGCAAGCTAAAGCTAAAAGCAGAAAAAACGATGTTGGAAAAGTTTAAGTCATCTGTGTCTGATTCACATGTCCCACACAGAAAAGCAGATGGAGTGAAAAAACAGAGTAAGGATGTCAGGATACACAAAAATATATCTGACACCTCCACAAGGACTGTGCATGGAGACAGGCCTTCCATTAAGAAGTCAAGTAGACTACCTAGGCCTTGGGAAGAAGATTCTGAAGAAGAGTGTGAAAAAGGATATAAGGAATTTCCTAAGAAAAAACACCACATAAGTAAACATAGACCATCATGCTGTTCACCTGAAGCACCCAAACGGTGGGACCCCTGTAAACAAAAGAAAACAGATTCAGATAAAGCCACTAATGATTCGGGGACTGGAGAAAGGGACACTGAAGCATCATGTTCTAAGCAGGTAATGAGAATTCAGTCCCCTGCTTTATGTAGGTAGATGTTTCAGGCTAGTTTCTGGATGGCAGGCAGTTTTTGTTTAAGGAACCTGTCTTCTTATAGGTTGTAAACGAGATTTCCTAGCTAACTAAGCATTTTTTTCCAAGGTAAACCATGTTAATATGTTCCTCTGCTAAATGGTTAAACAAACCAGAGAAACATACGTCTTGGGTATTAGCACTGTGTCTGCACGCGTGTGCTTTCATAGCGTTGCTGGGGAGATAGAGTACTTTAATTTAGATATAAGTCAACAGAGTTTTCATGGAGTTGATGTGTTGGTGTCTTCTTTTTTTAATGAATAAGCTGAACCATTGAAAACTTGCCTGGCAAACAGGTGTTGATGGCTAGCAAAGTGATGCTTGGAGAACTTCTTGTAGACCTAGGACTGAATTTATGCTTTTCCTGCAGAACTTCGCCTTTGGCTATGATGGGTTTGTTCCTGAGTTCTGGATGGTGTTTGGCTCTTCACCTTTATCTTAGATGTGGCTGCTTTATTGTTGTTCCCGTTTTACATGTCTGGCATTAGGAGATTTCAGTTCCCATTACGGAAGCACTATCACTTTGTGTGCGCACAGGATAGTAAGGACCTAAAGAATCATGGAATCCATGAGCTTGGTAGATGTTTCTGGAGATCTGGTCCAGCCTCCTTGCTCAAGCAGGGTCACCCAGAGCAGATTGCCTGGGACTCTGCCCAGTCAAGTTTTGAATATCTCTAAGGATGTAGACTCCTGAACCATCTTGGCAGCCTGTTTGAGCACTGTAAGTAAGATTTTTAATGTACAGACCAAACAGCCCCAGCTCTTTCAGCCTTTGTATTATGCGTCCCAGTCCTTCGATCATCTTAGTGACCTTTTTTGCTCAAGTCACCCTGTTAAATTCATGTCTGTCTTGTACTGGGAAGCCCAGAAGAAGAATAACATAGTCATAAACCCACATGAGATTGGAAAACCAGGCTTGCAGTGTAAACTACTATATATATTTTTAAAACAAGGCATCCTTCTAAGCCCTTTTGAAGTGAGACTCTAGGTGGGTATTGAAAATAGACTTTGGTAGCTATTCAGTTGGCTTGGGAACATGGGGAGTTCTCTCAAAAGCTCTCTAAAAGACTGAAATATGTTCTACTTCATTCCTACTTGTTTCTAGAATTTTGAGCTCTCATGCACCTCTGACTCCTACAGAAAATGTGAGGACATCAGATCTGTCCAAAAGGTTAGTCATGTGCTTCTTCAACAATAAAGGGGAGAAAAGGAAGCTGAGAGGGAAGACCATTTCACTCTCTACAACTCCGTGAAAGGAGGTTGGAGCCAGGCTGGGTCCCAAGTAAAAAGTGACAGGGCAAGTGGAAATAGCCTCAGGCTGCACCAGAGGAGATTTAAGTTGGACATAAACTTCTTCACCAAATGTTTCTCAAACACTGCAACAGGTTCCCCAGGGAGGTGGTTGAATTCCCATCTCTGGAGGTGTTTCAAAGAGGCAGAGATGTGGTGCTGAGGGATGTAGTTTAGCACCAAACTTGGTAGAGAATGGTTGAATGATCTTAAAGGTCTCTTACAACCAGAATGATTATATGATTCTGTATTTCACAACTCTTGACATGGAGATCCTCAGTCTCCCTTGATATATGGTGGTGTTGATATTGTGTTTTTTAATTCTTCCTACAGAGCTTTGAAGTCTTTCTACCCCCACAAGATAGTCAGAGCCCAGAAACAGACCAAGAGGTTAGTAATGCTTTAATTTAACAGTTGTAAGTTGTATGAAAAGCTCTGGCACCAAGGTTGTGTTGCTGAACACTTCTGTGACCTTTCGTCCTCTTCTACATTCTTAGTTTATAATCTAGACTTCAAAAAACGTGGAGCATTGTTTTCAAATCCCAAACAAGCTTGCTGAAGTACTGCTGTCAGGAACTTTCTGAGATAGAAAGACTGCCTTGCTGTCATTCCTGGCAACACAGTGGACCTTCATAGTTGCTTACGTACTCTGGATAGTTCAATTTCTAACTGTCAAGCAGGAAAATAGA